>PITA01017719.1:0-42491 GCA_004023965.1 Spilogale gracilis | reverse complement strand
GATGCAACAGTTGGGTAACCTATCTGCAGACATACACTGGCAACATTGCGGACACCCTCCAGGAAGCGAGAATGCAGAGTTTCCTCTGTGATGTCAAGCACTTCAGGGTTGTAGATGCTGCCATTGTCAAACACCTGCTGGATGATCAGCCCAAAGGAGAAGGGGGAGATGTTCAGCATGTTCAGCAGTGTGGCTTCGCTGGCTCCCACTTTGTCTCCTGTCTTAATCAGCTGCACATCACTCAGGATTTCAATGGTGCCTCTGGAGATTTTAGTGGTGATGCCTAAAGCCTGGAAGAAGGAGGTCTTCTCGGGCCCCAGACCAGTGTTCTGGGATGGCACAGTGACTTCACATGGAGCCATGGCACCAGCACGGGCAGCAGCTGGCACCTTATTGGCCAGTAACATGTCCCTGATCTCAGTGAGGTCCTCCTTGGTGAACACAAAGCCCACGTTCCCCCGGATATGAGGTAACAGTTTTTCCAGGGCTGGATTGTTCTCCAGATGCCCTCAGATGGCCTTGCGCATCATGGTGTTCTTGCCCATCAGCACGATAGCCTTCCCGCGGAGGGACATGCGGATCTGCTGCATCTGCTTTGAACCCACATTGTCTGCTCCCACAATGAAGCATTTTGGATAATCATCCAAAAGTTGGATAATCTTAAGGAAGTAGTTGGACTTCCAGGTCGCCCTGTCTTCCCTGGGCATCACAGCGGTGCGTCAGGGATTGCCACACAGGGTTTAAAGACAATGCCACTTGCACAAGGACGCCTGGAGAGAGAGAAATTTAAGTATTTTGAATGCATTGATTTTACCAAGATGGACACTTCAATTAAAGGAAAATCATAGTATCAGTAAGACATTAATCTTCTCACATCATAAAAACCTGAGTTTTCTTATTAGAAAAAGTTGTATATTCATGATCGTCATTCTTGTGCTGTTAATAATATGAAAGGAATAGAATAATGAGGTAAAACAGAAATTGCATTCACACCCAAGTTATAAGAAGTCATGGTGATAATAAAATATTAATAGCAACTAGATGTAATATAGCTAGATTTTTCATTTTCCTAATAAAAGATTCTAAAATCTGGTGTATTTTAGAAAAGTCCTTGATTGAAGCATTCAGAATTACAAAGGACACTTTTTTCTTTAACCTTGTTCCATAATAAGATGAGGACAAGGAGATACTTGATAAAAATAAGAGGCAGTAAATTCAGAACAAATTGAAGTAAATAATGCCTTATGAATGCGTATAGTCAACCTGTGAAATTCATTGACCAAAGAGGTCACTGAGTCAAATACTATGGTTGAATTTAAAAACAGCTGGGTAATTTTATGACCACTAATAGCTTTGGGAGTCCTGCTCAGCAAGCAGAGATAATGATAAGGGTAATCAAATCTCTTGTTTCAGGATGTAAGTTACCAACGGGGGGTTGTTCAATCCATGCCTTCCTTTTGTCCTCTGGACCTTTCTCGTAAACACCCACCTTCAGGGAGGTGCAGCAATGGATACTGGTGGTGTTATCAGCACTTTCACGCTTCAGTTTATGGACGCCTCTCTGTTCTTTCACCTTCATCAAAAGTATCTGTAATATAGGCATAGCAAAAACTGGTTTGGGAATTGTCTGCTCCGTAATGATTGTGAAGATAATCAATGGTTTATAGTTTTCACAGGTGCCTTAGCTAGCTCTCCTGCTTTTTCAGTTTATCAAACTGAAACAGCTTGAAACTGGACAATTGTTACATTTTGAGGGTATGAGACTCAATAGTGTAATTTTTTGTACACCATTATGTAAAGTGGTATTAGTGAAGTTACCCTTCCTTTAACACTTCATTCTAAATGTGCAACTGTTTTTAAAGATCTATTTATTTGAGAAAAAATGAGGAGGAGCAGAGGGAGAAAATCTCCAGCAGACTCCCTGCTGAGTGCAGACAGCCCCCTCCAAGGCTCAATCTCACCAACCCTGAGATCTTACCCCCACTGAAACCAAGAGTCCCTCACTTAACTGACTGAGGCACAGAGGCACCCCTAAATGTATTACATTTTTAAAAACAACATGTCATAGAGTTTTAAACTGTGTTCCTCTTTAGAAAAACCACTGATTGGGTTATGCTACCTTTTAGCTTTAATCGTATCATAGACTAAGTCTTTTTATGTAATTTATTTTTATTTTATTGCTGTCAATATTCAAGTATTACTATATGAATTAATTTTTTCCAAAGTAGGAAATTTTGACAAAAAAATATAAAACCTAAAATCACCTGTAATCTTAAAATTCAGCATAACTATTACTATATGTGTACAATTATATCCATATCACACACATAATCATGTGTATATATATTTTTTGCTAATTGGGTCATACAAAATTGAAATCATGTTATATATACTATTCTATGGTTTATCCTTTTAAAGTAATCATTCAACATCATAATTCACAATTAGGTTAAATATTTTGGAAGTCTGTATATCATATACATATACTATAATTTATTTTACCAATTTCCTCTTTGGACATTTATATTGGCTGCAATTTTTCACTGTCATAACTATAAGGACATCTATGATTATTTTTCTATTATTGTTTCAAAGAAAATGCACATTACTTTTGTAGTTTTTGATTCATATTGCCAAATTATTTTCCGGAAAGTGAAAAATTTTACACAGTATCAGTTTATGAGAGTAAAATTTCCTTGAACAATCAAGGAATAATATACATGTGTATATACATATACACATATAAAACTTTACTAATATTCTTAGTAAAATAGTAAAAAAATGGGGAATCTCATTAAATTTTTGCATCTTTAATTACTTGTATTTTGAATATAATATTGTAAGTTTATTGATCATTTGTATTTCTTCTTTTGTGACTTGCCAATTCAAGTGCCTTTACTATTTTTAAAATGTGGATGTTTAATCTTTTTCCTTCTGTTTGAACATCCTGTTGTTATTAAAGTTACAAGTAATTTGTTTACATATATTTCCCACTTTGTTGCTTACTTCTGATTTTACTTAGCATATATTTGACATACAGAAGTTTTTTTCTATAGTCATTTCCATCAATTTTTATCATTTTTTCATATGAATAAATATTCATTCTGATAATATTTACTTCTATTTTCTTCTTATGCTTATTGCTTTATGCTTCTTTTTTTTTTTTTTTTTAAGATTTTACTTATTTGACAGAGAGAAACACAGCCAGAGAGGGAACACAAGCAGGGGGAGTGAGAGAGGGAGAAGCAGGCTTCCCGCTGAGCAGGAGCCTGATTGTGGGACTTGATCCCGGGTCTCCGGGATCATGACCTGGGCCGAAGGCAGTCGCCTAACCAACTGAACCACTCAGGCGCCCCTTCTTTCTTTATGCTTCCTATGCTATACAAATATTTTATCTTATTTAATTTCTTGAAAGGGTGATCCTAAATTTGCTCTGCTTTTTCATAAAATAGAATTATCTGAACCTGCTTTTTACCTTCAGTAACAAAGAATTTCCAGATTAATAAATATTATTTTCTTTCACTATTGATTAAAATCATATCTTCATTGTGTATCATTAATGTCAACCATTAAACTAGCATCTGAGGTTTCTATTGACTTTAATATCTTTTCCTGCATTTCACATTATTTAATTTTATAATATGTTTAAATATATAAGAGAAAATATATCTTTTAATTATTATTATTCTGAAAATGTTGGATTAATCATTTGTTTCCTGATGAAATGCTAAATCTTTTATTTTAAAGACTTATTAGATAAATAAAAATTTTTATTTTAAATTTTCTGGAACTTTATCTTGTCAATTTTTAAGTACACACACTAATAGCTTTCCATTTCTTTTGTTACTTTATATAGTTGAGTAAATTCTATAGTTGTATCATACTCTTGGTATACTTTTTATAACTTTATTACTGGAAAATTTTTATTTTAGCTTTTACTTAGAATAAAATATTTTTCTACTATATTTTCTAATTGAATTTGATGATAGAGAACCTCTTGATTTTGGTTTTGTTGACTTTATGGCTTTTCTTCTGTCTATTTCATTGATTTTTTTTTCTCTAATTTACTGTTTATTTCCTCCTGCTTACCCTGGATTTCATCTGCTCATTCTTTTCCCTTTCCTAAGATGGAGGCTTAGGTGATAACTTTTAGGTCTTCTTTCTTTTCTAATATATGTATTTAATGCTATATAGTTCTCTCTAAGCACTGCTTTCACTGTATTCCACAAATTTTGGCAGTTTCATTTTCATTTAGTTCAAAATATTTTTAGTTTCTCTTAAGATTTCTGCTTTGACCCATGTTTTATTTAGAAGTGTATTATTTACTCTCTGTACATTTTTGGATTTTCCTGCTATTTTCTCTTATTGATTTTTGGTTTGATTCTACTGTGGTCTGAGAGCAGACACTGTATGATTTCTATTCTATATTTTCAAGATGTTTTATGGTCCAGTGAAGTATATATATGTAAACTCTCCTTTTAATATTTATATATTTCTTTTTTCTTCTTCACTTTTTCTTCCTTTCATTTTTATTTATTTCTCTTTTCCTTTCCTCCCATCTTTTCTTACATTCTTTTGACAAGTTTAACCGTCATTAAAATCCATCTTCAATTGGTGAATTCTGTTCCTAAATATTTTAATACTTAACAGTTATTTAAGTCTGTGGGGCTAAAAGATAATTTTATTCTAAATCCTTTCATAAACTGAAGATATATTGCTTGAGTAGCTCTGCCCTTTCTTAATTTATTGGAGGACCTTAAGCAAATTGAAATTCGATTTTCATAGCCCTGTGATTTTCTTCTCTAAATACTGATAGATTTTCTTCAAGAAGTGGATGAACAAAAATTTAGAACAATGAATGTGGATTCTCTCATCTTACATCAGATTTTTTTTGACACTTTATGAGTTTAATACTAATTTCATAGAGTCAAAAGGAGCCAGATCATAAAAGCACATGCTGGGAACTCAGCTATGTTTTTGTGCACGAGTGAAGTTTCCCCAAGTGATTCCTGAGAGATACAGCTTTTTGCAGGACCACTAAGGTGAAGTTGTAGGAAATTGACAAAATGTGGGTATGACAGGAACTGCTACACACTACTCTTCATTGAACCTTTGACCTTTGAGAGACATTGATTTGCGAAATTTTACCTGATTTCACACTGGGTGTGTAAAGCTGATTTCTGTTCCTGGGCATCATTTCTTTGACAGAAATTGAATGATCTATCTTACTAAGAGAATGGGAGGATACAATGAAAGGCTTTTTGCAAATTCTCAATATGAATAAAATTGTTCCATAGGTGTTTATGAGGAACAAGGTTAAAATAGCTTCTATTTTACTGTTGAAGTGTCTGAAAAAAATGAGTGTCATATCTTTCATCTTACCTTACATAATTTCAAATATATATTATTATTTATATTTATCTCTCATTAAGTGAGATCGTATAATTCACAGTGAAAGTCACTTTATTAGGTCCTGATATTCCCTTGGATTTCCTAGAACATTAACAATCTAACTTCTGTTCTCTTCTGGAGAGCCTTTCCAGAGGTTCTATGAGGAGCCATGTAAGAAAGAAAGAAAAAGCTGGTTGAAGCTATATCTAATATATATATACTCAAGGATCCCCTTGTTTATTTCTTAGTTATTGAGGAGGAGAAAAGGAAGTATTTGAAACATTGTATTATATATTTTGTCAATTTTCAGATATATATTATATCAGAAAAATTTGAAATTGTTTCTTATAACACAAAAGTGTAACTCTAACTAGAGTACACACTAATGCTAGGTATAAGGGAAAGAATATTCAGAAATGTCTTTGTGAATGAACAAAATCTTCAAGCAGCACTGCTGAAAAATGAAGTAAAATGTAATTCTGAGAAGTGAGTGAGCAGGATCCACTGACCCAGTTAACACAATAAAAAGGAAATAAACATTGATAAGGGTATGGCAGTCTATACTCAAATCCTGTTTGCATTTCTTTGACCTCAGTGGCCCATAAATGCCCTCTAGTTTTCACAATAATATGTTTGGAGGAGGGCTGTGGAGGTCATTTCCATTCCGTAAACATGTAAAAATTCCCACATTCTCCAAAAATCTAGGTGTTAGAGTGGGAAAAACTTTTGAGAAAAATTTATCAACTAGTATGTCAATATCAAATAACTGTCTTTCATTGTCTTTTTCATCTCATTTTGGTACTGGATTGAATTAGTCATTGCTAGTGGGATTACAAATCAAGTATGGATGTTTTTCTAATGAATCTCCAGTAGCACAATGTTTCTGTGATCTTCTCATTTTCATAACAACAAAATAACCAACACCAACATCTACTACCAATGATAATATAGTCTTCGAGTTTGTGCTATGTCCCCGACACTGGTATAATTACTATGTGTTAGTTCATTTATTCATTATAGAACTTCTATGCCCAGGTACTAACATTTTTAGGAATAACTGAGAGGATAGATACACTGCAACCATACAAATTCTGCATATTTAGCAAACATTCTATGGATAATACACAATTCAAGCAAGAGAAAACCTCATCTTACCCTTTAAACAGCAGCAGGGATGAAGTGAGAAACAACTTTTTTGACTGTCTCCTAATTATGTTGGGGTGCTTTAAAAGCAGAACCTGAAAGCTATTTCTGAATAAAAAGTACTTGGTGGGATGGTTTTACTAATATATATGTTCATATAAACTTTTCAGGGAATAATTACTTTCCTCCAGCACTATCAGAACTGTGGTATATTTCCGTGGGAAATTAATAGGTCCTTCCATGGTGGAAGAGATAGACAGAGATAGACAGGAAGTGAAAGAAAGAGACAGAGGCAGCATGGGAGGGAGGGAGAGAGAGAGAGAGAGAGAGAGAGAGAGAGAGAGAGAGAGAGAGAGAGAGTTGTTTAGGAGTGGTATATTTCAGTGTGGGTGCCAAGCAGGAAAGCAGTCTTTGGGGGATGGGCTGTTGAAGGGCCCTAAGCAGCTGTGGAACAGAAATGGAAGTGGAGGAGGGACTCACAGTGAACACACATGTGAACCTACATGTGACATTGTAATGAATAAGTCTGATGAAGTGAAAGGAGCTCAAAGGCAGCTCACATAAAGAAAAGTAGCAACAGTTCTTAGACTGACCTTAAAGGGTTTAACAACTGGAAAGACTAGGAAGAGGAACTGCAGAAGAATTTTTCTAAATAGTACTTAAAATAAAGAACATAGGAAGAAGACATAGACCCTTTTGAAGACTTGGTGACAAAATTATAAAACTGGAATCCATAGCATGTGTTGTGATAATAGCTAGTACTTAACACTTAATATGTGTAAGGAATTGTGCTAAAGACTCCACATAGGTTATCTTACTTAATTCTGTGAAGTAGGTGCTATTTGTGGTCAAGTAAGGCAAACAATGGCAATCTTCCCATTACCAAACTCCCTGTAAGTTGATAGCCCCAGAACTGAACTTGGCAGTCTAATCCCAGAGACCATGTTCATTATAACTAATAAGCATATGCTGCATCACACACACAGAAAGACAAAGAGAAAAGGGAGAGAGAGAGGGAGAGAGAAAGAAAGAAAGAAAGAAAGAAAGAAAGAAAGAAAGAAAGAAAGAAGAGAAGAAGAAGAAGAAGAAGAAGAAGAAGAAGAAGAAGAAAAGAGAAAGAAGAGAAAGAGAGAGATAAAGAAAGAAAGAAAGAAAGAAAGAAGAAAGAAAGAAAGAAAAAGAAGAAAGAAAGAAAAAGAAGAAAGAAAGAAAAGAAAGAAAGAAAGAAAGAAAGAAAGAAAGAAAGAAAGAAAGAAAGAAAGAAAAAGAAGAGAGATAAAGAAAAAATGAGAGGGGGGAGGGGAGGGGAAAGGAGGGGAAGGGAAGGAAAGAAACTAATCAAAACTGTAAGACTTAGGCAGGTCCCTATCTATTTCTAAGAAATATTTATCAACCCACCGTCCCACCGATGTCATTACTCACTTGACCATCCCTTTAAAAAGAGTAAAAATGGCTTTCCTTGAGGGTGTCAGGAGGGGCAACAATAAACTCTGTTAAGTTTAGCAGTTGATAATGTTCTCCAGATGATAAATTTAAGAACTTAGTCATTGGATGTGACATAAAGATGTTTACTCTAAAAAGTCCAGGAGAAAGCCTTATAATTTGGTCACTGAAATGGAGCACATACAGGGATATAGGTCTGGTTGATTATCTTCTCCCCCACCTCCAGCCTGCCTAACAGAGGAGAAATAAGAGCAGTCAGGTATTTGAAGTCCACATTTTTCTTGTAATGAGAAATTACAAAAACTCTTCTTTAGATAATGGAATTTATAAGCACTCAAGAAATGGCCCAAACTGCTTGAAAGGTTAGATATCTCCATGTCATCTTCCTGGGAAGATCAGATATTAAAAGCTTACCAATCAGGAAGAACATTATGGAAATAAATATCCATTTTCACTATATTTTCTGGCTCAAAATACCTAAAAAATGGGTGCCTCAGAGGGTTAAGCTTTCGCCTTCAGCTCATCATGATCTCGGGATCCTGGAGTTGAGTCCCACATTGGGCTCTCTACTAAGTCGGGAGCCTGCTTCCCCCTCTTTCTCTGCCTACCTCTCTGCCTATTTCTGATCTCTTTCTGTCAAATAAATAAATAAAATCTTCTAATGTTAGTGCCATCAGTTACTAGTGAGTGATGTTTCATTCCCCCATTTTGAATCCAAGCAAGCAAAGTGTTTCGGACTCTTTGTTTTTGTCTTATGTTGGGAAGAAGGGGTATTTTTCCTTTTCTTTTGATTTTTTCTTATACATTTTAGCACAGTAAATAAAAATCTCAGCAAGATTTTTAGGTTATCTTTTCAGAAAGAAGAGTTTTGTTTGGTTTCATTAGTAGGTGACAGAAGGAATGGATGGCCTACTACCTGATTTTTCACTAGGAAATGGACAGTTTAGTGATATACTTTCCCTACTCAATTATGACAAATTTACTGAGGGCTTTTTTTTCTTTTTTAAGATTTTATTCATTTATTTGAGAGGGAGAGAGAGAAAAAGAGAGAGAGATCATGAGAAGGGAGAAGATCAGAGGGAGAAGCAGACTCCCCATGCGTCTGGTGCCCAATGTGGGACTCGATCCCAGGACTCTGGGATCATAAACTGATCTGAAGGCAGTTACTTAACCAACTGAGCCACCCAGACATGCTAAAGGCTTTTTGTATGATAGGGCTTGGAGACACAGAAGTGAGTAGGTCATTTTTCTTCAGTCATTGAGTTTAGGTTCTACCCAGAGAAATATATCTTAAGCAAGTATGTGCACAAAGTTAGGCAAACTTTTCTAAGGAAGACATTCTGCATGGAGATATTTATCCTTCAGAGTTTACATTAAAAATGTACTGTGCTGTTAATTTATTGCAAAAAAAAATTATTTCATATCTAGCCTCTCTTTTATTTTATTGTTCATCAAACCAAATTTTATTAATTTCCAAAAAGAAAAAAGAAATTTAGATGTGAACTCTACTGTGATTTTGTAGGAATCAGCTTATAAAAGCACTTGAAGAAACTTTAAAAATGATGTACTTTTCATGTGGTAAAGTTGTAGACATATTTCTTCAAGCAAAACGGATTAAAATTAAAGGGCTAAAACCTGAAATGAGGACAAGCTTACCAGCATGCCAGTTGCTTAGGTTTAGAAATAGTACCACTAAGTGCAGAGCAGCTTGAAGAAATCTAGTTACTTAAATTAGGACGCACCAGTAGACTTTAAAATTTTAGATGTTTTTTTTTCTATTAAAGAATGTGTAAGCGATGAAGGTAGAAAATGAATCTTGCAACAAAACTAGCATCAACTTTATTCTCATGGTGAGAGCATAACAGCCAGTAGTACTAATCTGTCCTGCCAACCAAAACATGCTTGGGTTTTTATTCCAGTAGAATTAGATCATTTCAAGAAAATCCAAAACCTCTTTAAGCTTGGGGTGGACAAGGAACCATACAAATATCGATTCATTCAAAATAATATGTTGGACACCTATCATATGTTGATCACTTTTAGGTGTTGTGGGAGATAGATGAGAGACACAGTTTCTACCCCAACATATTCCAGAGAGGACTTTCTTTACCCACATGGAAAGTATTAGAGATGGCAGGATATGACAGAAAAAGTCTGTACTAGATCAGAAGAGGAAAAGCTCAATTGAAATAAAAAATGAGATGAAGTACCCTCAGAGAAGGTGGCATTATGAATCAAAGCATTAATAATGTCCAAACAATGCAATAGAAGCTGCCTTTGTTTGACTGTTATGTACTAGTTGCTTTACATATATTTTCTCATTCATTCCTCACAAGAATTCTTTGAAATAGTACTGCTACCCGCATTCTTACTGATGAAGAAACAGAGCGACCAAACAGCTTGCCCTTCACGTTATAACCAGGACATTTGAATTCAGGTGTCTTACAGTACAACTTGCCCCATTATTTACTCTGCATCTCAGGTGGAGGGTTTGGCAAGAGGCAAAGATATAAAAAGCCAAAGCATATCCTGAAATCTGTTTGTCCTATTTATCAAGGGAGGGTCTGGTTAAGAAAGCAAATCACCAAGGACCAGAAGTCCCTTTTGACAATGCACAGTACCGTACAGGGAGAGAAATAAGCAAAGATGGAATTTTACAGGGCCTTTATGCCAAGCAAGAATGTGAACAATATTTGGAAGAGTGTGGAGAAAATTTAAAAATCTCTGATAAAAAGAGTGGTATGATGAATGTAGCGTTTACTAGGATGAGTCTAGCAGTGGTAAGATAAGGTATATTTGAGCAGAGAGAACACTTCAGCATTTCAGGGGAGCAACGCTCGAGTCTGAGTTTGGGGTGGCAGCAGAGGGAATAAGAGAAAAAAATATATGAGAGACAGGGAAAAAGTAAAAGGAGGAAATAGCAGTGAGAAGCTCTGAAAGCTTTTTAATTCAGGAACCCATTATATTTTAATGTTTTGGGAGACATAAAAGGTCCCTAAGCAAAAAAAAAAAAAAAAATCATCTTCTAAGGTTTTTCTTTCCCATCTAAAGATTCTCTGTTTGCAGAGTAGTCCACTTTTATTTAGGGGTAAATGTCCACTCCTGTGCATTCCAGGCTTGTGCCAGGCTATCTCATTACTGCTCCAGCCTTTGTGCCTCAAATGTTCAGATGGATGGGTTTTTCCATCATATATCATCACCACCACAGCACAGGCATGATCTACTACAGCAAGTGCTGTAGCCCTGACGATGTGGATGGTAGTAATAACACAGCCTACTCAGGGGAGCGGAGGGCAGCGTGTTTTTTGTTGTTTTTTTCCCTTAAAGGTAAACTGGAAATGTGGAGAAGGGAGAAGTGAACTCAAGAATTAAATAGCGCCTTTTTAGAGATTCAAAATAACTGCTGCAGTGTTGGCAAGAGGCAATGTGATAAGGCGGCATGGAGAACTAGAACACTGTGGATAATACTGAAATTCACTCTGGGACTTGCAGTCGTAGAAATCAATTTTAAGATTAAAAAATTGAATTGGTAATTTTGACCCACACTGCGATTGAATTATGTGGATCGTGGATCTTAATTAGAGTTGCATGCCCATCAAGTAAAACCCTCGGGTGTGTATGAAGCAGAAAGAGCATTTCAATGCCTTTTAAAAATAAAAGCCCCGAACTCTGCTTTGGAAAAGGTATTTTTCGAAGAATTATCTTACTTTTAGTTTTTATTTTTTAGACCATGAAAATATTCCAAATTCAGATTGATAATTAAAATATTGTTCAGTGTATTGAGTAACAGTCATGCAAATTAATAATGCTGCGGGTCTCAGTTTTGCTATCTGAAATATAGACAAAGTCAGATTAATATTTTAGGATAAATGCTGTGCTCTTTAATGGAGTCTTTCTACGTACCTTCTAAGCTGATTTGGTCTCTCCGTTAGCAAAACATCCTAGATTATTTAATGTTCAGATTTACAGCTGTGGCTTGTAAAGAGTTTCTCTTCCCTCCCTTATACACAGATCGATTCCCCTTGGGTGCTGGTATCTTAATCATATAATCATTTGGGTTGGAAGGACCTATGCTGGGGCACTAATCTGTCCCCTTGAATCACAGCAGGATTGATTTTATTATTACTAAGTCATTCCTGATCAATGAGTATGGGGCTTCTGCCTTGAATCTCTCCAGCAATGACGATTCCACAGCTTCCCCTGGTAGCTAGTGCCATTCCCAACTATTCATATTGTTATAAAGTTAGTCCTTATATTTAGCCTAAATTTTCCCTTGTGGAATTGAACCCTACTGCTTCTTGCTCTGTCTTCATTGACTAATGAGAACTGGTCCCTCTCCTCTTCATAACATTCCTTAACGAATTTGCAGACAGTTATGTTTCCCCCCAGTCTTCTCTTCTCCAGACAGAACATGCCCACTTCTCTTAACCTTCCCACATAGGTCCAATTTTCCAGACCCTTTATCATCTTTGTGGCTCTCCTCTGAACTCTTTCTATTCTGCCTGTGTCTCTTTTGAAAGGTGATGCAGAATTTCACTGCAGGCCAAAACAACAGAAGGAAGCACAGAATCGTAGTTTTTTGCTGTGTATGAAAATTTGTATTAACTACTTTACTGCCACTTAGTAGAAAGAGTAGGAATTGAAAGCATACGAGTAGAATCTCGCCCAGGTCCTGCTAACTGAGAGAGCTAGGCAATTGCAAATCCATTGATGTGTGTTCATGTAATCCCTTAAACAGGCCATTGATGGCGAAAGTCTTGTTCTGCAGTAGAAGCATCGAGAAGGTTCTCTGGACTTGCATTTTTTTCAGTGCCCAGCACTCCTACACTCCCCACACCAGCAATAAACAGCAGCAAAATAGAGAGGTCAATAAACTAAATTCTTAAATATCACTCACGTTTAGCATATGTATTAATCCTGTCTTTGTCCACACATGATCAAAGAATCAAAAAAGAAACTATACAATAAAATGGAAAAAATCAACATGTATTTTTTTTTTTTTAAAGACAGGATAGTTTTAAGTTTTCCCATCTCAGTTGGCTCTTTATGCATCACTTAGATGTAGACTTTTAAAAATTCACGATTTGGTACAATAACAATTTTCCCCAGAATGTTTCTGCATAAAATAATAGCAGAACTCACAAAATGTTAGAATGTTAGATCTGGAAGAGGTCTTAGAAATAACCCTTTTAGTCAACATTTAATGAAACTTACAACTTAGTGACATTAAATGAATTAAGAATGACTCTTAAGATTGATTCATTACTTAAAGAATTATTTAAAACAAAAATGTAATTTATACATATTAAGTACCACTCAAGAATCTTAGCACATAGGGGCGCCTGGGTGGCTTAGTTGGTTAAGCGACTGCCTTCGGCTCAGGTCATGATCCCGGAGAGCCGGGATCGAGTCCCACATCTGGCTCCCTGCTCGGCGGGAAGCCTGCTTCTCCCTCTCTCACTCCCCCTGGCAGTGTTTCTCTCTGTCAAATAAATAAAATCTTAAAAAAAAAAAAAAGAATCTTAGCACATGAAATATAAAATCAAATATGAGGTGTGTTTTAACTAACTGTTTTAACTAACTAGCTAAAGAGCTAGTTAGTTGAAGTTTCAGGACAAAAATCTATGTCTCCTGAGTATCACCATTTATTTACTGTTACAGAAGTCTGTCTGCCACTGTGCCAGTGGCCTTCCATTGTTTTCAAAATACAAGAGGATTGCATTGTCAAAGCACAACTACCAAAAAAAAAAATGTTACCTCAGTTGTATCTGAATAGAATCAGTTGAAGGAGCTAGTAGGACTTTCAAAAGTTGTCATTGGTTGTGTACTTCCACTACAAGCAAAAGACAGAATCTCATTTTGGGGAACATAATCCAGTCTTCTTTTAAATCAGGGCTGTGCTTTTAGAACCAGATGATTTAACTCATGTTTCCATAATCCAGGGTGTGCTTGGTAGTTTATACTCAGTGGTCATTTGTTTCATTGGAAAGATGGACTGGAGGGATAAGAAGGAAAATCTGTACTATAAAATTTAATGTGTATATGCAACTTGGAGGGATCTTGCTAAAATGCAGGTAATGATTGAGTAGGCCCAGGGTGGGACCTGAAATTTGGCATTTCTAAAAAATTTCTGGGTGATAACAATGCTGTTTTTCCTCAGACCACACTTAAAATATAAAAGGTTCTAGAGAGAAGTTAACTTAAAAATCTATATGAGTTGGGCTGGATTCCAACCAGTAGAAATATCAATGCCCTGAAGAAAAGTAACCAGATGGGCATAAAACTTTCACAGGCCTTTCAAAGGTAGTCAAAGCATATCTTCTCTTGCTCAACATGCTGTTTCAACATGTGGATAAATAGAGAATTTGAGCAAAATGGGGCTTTTCTATATCTGCTTTAAGAGAAAAGTAAAACAGCTAAATATCTTTCCCTTATCCAAGTGCAATAAGCAAGGAATAATACATCTTGACTGATTTCATGATTGGCTTCTTAGGATATCATTAAGGTCATATATATATATATATATATATATATATATATATAGAGAGAGAGAGAGAGAGAGAGAGAGAGAGAGGGAGAGAGAGAGAGAGAGAGGCTATTCATTGGTTTATATAAATTTAAATGTGTACATCAGATGAGTCTTATAATGCTTGTCCTCGTCACTTTTAATTTTACTGGTTCCTTCCATGTGAAAATCACTCCATGATTTTATGCCATCTGCTATTTTAGATATTTTTATAAGATGAAAAATAAACCCAGTCAATTTGGTCAGTCCAGTCAATAAGCCACTCAAATGGGGGAGGGAGGGATCAATATATTGTACTGTTTTGCTCAATTTCCAAGGCATTTTTTAAAGTTTACAAGTTGATTAGTTAAATCAGATTATTGTCTACTCAGTAGACTCTGACACAACAGAATGTACTGTTCTCTGAAACCAGGTATTCATGTAAGGACTGGATAAAGTTCACCAAAAAAGATTTCTTAAAACATCTGATTTTTTCCTTATTCATAATATATAACAGGATATCTACTGAGCCAGACATTTATTTTGGTTTTAGTAATAGAAACTGCTATTTAAAAATTGTTCAGTGGAGATTTGAAGTTACCTGAGAGTAGATATTTTTATTATGGAAGAATCAGAATTGTAGACAGTGTTTGGTTTCACAAAGACTAGATAGATAGAATCTCAGCAGTTTTCTCATATATGCAACCACTGCTATGTAGAAACACTGCAAAAGGACCAAGGAGAGCTAAATGATAGGAAACTCTAATGTCAATTGCTCATTTTGTGGGTTCTGTTAGATAATTTCTTAGATTAATAATTATAGAAACTGTTTTCAAAATATAATCAAATTCTATAAAATAAGCATAATTTGGTAACCCTGAAATTTCTTCCTAACCACCTAAAGATTGCTTTAAATGTGGATTGAATTTCATATCTAATCTTCACCAAAAGACCATTCATTTCTGAGGAATAGACTCCATGCCTTCCTTGTATAATACAATATCTAGGTCCAAGTACATGCAAGCATATAAAATAAATGGTTGTTGAATGGATTAATAATTACTCACAATCTTTTTTGTCAATTTTATTGCCAACAATAAAGCTCAGAATTGCCAAAGAAAGTATTTATGGTTGTTTCAATATAGTAAGTGTAGAACATTTAGGCACAAAAGTTAAGTAGATTCAAGATTTCTAGGACAATATTCCAAAAGTTGAAAAGGAACCAAAGCCAAACTTCAAGCTGAAGGAAGTTTTTGTTGTTGTTGTTTTTCTCTTCAATAGTAGATACTACAAGAAAGCTTGATCTGTATTCATGATTCATCATGATTCATCACTGATATAAGGAAGCCATCTTGGTAAGTATACTTTTTTTTCTTCATTATTCATACCAAATTGTAATAAGAATTATTGAGAAAAGAAACTGGCAGGTGTGGTACGTAGTTGTTTCACAGTATCCATGGTGTGCTTCCCTCTGTCAGCTATGGAGACTCTTAATATCTCCACTATCAGCCTCATCTTGTCCCATTCTTGACTTGAGTAGAAAATATTTTAGTAGTCCAAATTAATACCGTTGTTATCAGCATTAAGACAATCTTGTTCTTTGCCCAGTGTCTGTGAATATCAATTGTACTTTTGCCTTGCTTTGAGACATAATCTAAATTTTTATACCTCAGAGCCATTTGTTAAAAAATCTCTTTAAATTTATGTTTTTATAATTATATTTGTAATACATATTAATTACATAAAACATTTAAAAATGTATAAGTAGAAAGTAAAACTTCTAGCATTTATGCCCAGAACTTTTTCCTTGTGCTTAAATATGTCTTGATAACTAGACTAATTCTCCAATCGTGTTAAGAAGGTGTATTGCCTATTCTTAGTGACTGAGAATAGCTCTGTATTTTTAATATAGTTCTCTTATCCCTAATCCCTATTAAAATACTTCTGTGAAGCTGCCTGCCTGTGTCTCTCAATATAAACTGCTTTAAAAAATTATTTTTTCATTCGACAGAGAGAGAAAGCACATATGTGCCGGGGGATGGGCAGAGGGAGAGAGAGAGGCAAAGAAATAGACTCCTCACTGAGTGCAGAGCCCAATGCGAGGTTTGATCCCAGAACCCTAAGATCATGACCTGAGCTGAAATCAAGAGTTGAACACTTAATGGACTGAGTCATCCAGGTGTCCCTATAAACTGCTTTTACATTCTTAATCTCCAGATTAAATTTGCTGTATTTTTCTTAATTTTTACAATTTTTCAATATTGTCATCCTAGATTTCCACAACAATATACTAATATTGTTTATTAACATATTCTTTTCCCCTCTGGGTTTTGTAAACCAGAATGGACAACTTTTCCCTGGAACCTGTCCTGTCCCACTTCTTTGGTATACTCTCCTCTGAATTAGTCAGGGTCCTATTAGGAAATAGAATTGATGCATTAATTTAAACAGGAGATTGGAGTTGTTGGACTAGTGATAAAGCA
Organism: Spilogale gracilis; assembly: GCA_004023965.1. Classification (NCBI taxonomy): domain Eukaryota; kingdom Metazoa; phylum Chordata; class Mammalia; order Carnivora; family Mephitidae; genus Spilogale; species Spilogale gracilis. The sequence goes on along the minus strand of PITA01017719.1, from coordinate 25,526 downwards.
TATTCCAAAAGGTACAGGGATAGTAGTTATATGCAACAGCAACTACGCCTAGGCCTGATGTTGAGCATCCCAGTAAGGAACATAGGTGGAAGAGGTACAGTACCAGAGCCGAGATCCAGACCTACTTGAAGGGGGTACAGCATGACCTCCTGGAGAGTGGAGAAGTTAGTGAAGTGCCGTATCTCTAGTACTCATTGGAAAGCTGCCCATGGCAAAGTGCCACACTTTAAAATTTATTGTGAAGTCACCTAAACCATCTCATTCATGGGGAGATACCATCAGGAGTAGAACTCACTGGGAATCCATTCTTTGAGATGACAAAGGAAACGGTCCATCAGGAGTGTAAAACTTGCCAAGAAAAACATACATCAGAGTGCCTAGAAACGATGAGCTTAATATCATGCCAGCTGTTGAGGGAGAAATGTTCCAGTATCATCAGAAAGACAATGAAGAGTGGATTTGGAGTTGAGAGAAAATGAATTGATAATTGACACACCATTCAAATATGTCCCCAAGATAGGACATATCAACAGAGAAATAGAAAAAAAATATATAAATAAATATTTGGAAATTTTAGATCTGAAAAAACATCTGAAATTTAAAAATCTACTGGATATTTCTTAAGATATGAAAAACAGAATAATGAAAGAGAGAAATCTTAGAATATTCTGTCTAAGCAATTTTAGATATTGCTATATATCTGACAATATTATTCATCAAATATTTTGAGAGGTTTCTTGGCATAAGTTATTTAACATTTAAATGCTTTACTTCTAGCTTTAGTTTATGCATCTTATTTTTTCTCTTTGCATGTTTTAATCTGTTATATTATTAAGTGTTTCCCTAAATATAAAAAGCCTGAAATAATCACATATCATAAAGTATTTCAAATTAAATCTAAAGGTATCAGGTACTTTCAAATTAATCTTTAATATCATTTTTCTAAAATCTCATAATATTTAATGTAAAAATTAAGAAACCAATTTTCAATATGTAATACTGGGAATACAGTTTTCACTAATGTTCTTTTCAGTTCAGAGTTTGATACTTGTGCAGAAATTTGCAATACATCTGAAAAATAATGGTTTGGGTTTTTTTCAGCATGCAAACGTAATTAAAACTAGAAAGCAAACAGGAATTTTGGGAAGATGATGGTGGTACAAGATTAGATTTCTAATCTCTACATATACCAGCAAAACCAGACAAAACAACTATAGAAGAAAACTAAAAACCCAAGAACACAATTCTGCTTGGAGTTAGAATATAAAAGATCACATGGAATTTTTATTTCTATCCTAACAATGAGAACAAGCTGGAGAAGATAAAAACCATTTAGCTTTGTGTTGTGTTTTAGCGTGGCAAAAACTTAAAAAAAACCCACCTATATTCCAGAAGATGCAGAAAGATGTCTTTCCTAGGGGAGAAGATACCCATAACTGCTTTCAGGTAGAAAGAGGAAGGATTCTCTATAGATGGGGTAAGAAAAAAAAAACAGCCACACATTTAGTAGTGTTTAATGTCGACAGGTAGCCTGGCAGGAAGGAGTAGGCTCTAGAGGAGCCCCGTTGACTTAATAAGTTTCCCACAGGTCTTCACTGGATAAACAAAGTTTACTGAATTTAAGCCTGATAAAAAAGCAAGAGAGTTAAAAAAAAAAAAATTCTCCCCTTCGGCGTATCTCCACAAGTCCAGGTGGACAGGTCAAGAGATAAAGAAAATCTCTCTAGGGCACACGGCACTGAGTAAAACATAGTGTATCTTTGAAGGCTGAGGACTCATCAGGAGAGCTGAGAGAAATCCCTCTGCGGCCACAGAGTTTTCACCAAGGACACAGAAATGGCCCTCCAAAGGAAAGGAGCAGAGCAGCAGGGTGAAGGGAATTCTCCTAAATCAATAAATGCCTAGAGGAGATCTGAGAAGCAAAGACCATTCCCCTAAAGGAAAAACAACAACAACAACAACAACAACAACAACAACAGTGGGTGGCTAGGCTGTAATACAGACAAAGGTCTCCTCCAAGTTTGAAAATTGGTTGCTGAGCTGTAAAGTATAGAGATATGCAAAGTCTCACAAGTGCTGAGACTCAAAATTTTACTGAAAATAAAATTTTGATCCTGCTCTCAAAATACTTGAAGTATGTGGTGAAGTAAACCTAACTAAAGCTGTAATCAAGCTCAGACCCAGCTCAATAGCAGCTTAGATTGACTCAGCCCTTGGTATGAGTAGCCTGTCAGGAAAAGACACATGTCCTTTTCTAGAGTAGATATTATTTTCTTCGGTCTCCATTTTTTTAAGCTTCTTTTATTTAAATTAATTAGTTAACATAGACTATATTATTAGTTTCAGAGGGAGAGTTCAGTTACTCATCAGTTGCATAAAGACCCCAGTGTTCATTACATCACATACCCTCCTTAATGCCCATCATCCAGTTTCCCCTTCCCTCAACCCACTTCCCCTCCAACAACCCTCAACCAGTTTTTTTTACACAACTGTCTAGCATAATACTAAACTATGATACATGAAAAGAAGCAAGGATATATGACAATTAAGAGAGGGAAAAAAGAAAAAAACTTAAGAGAAAGAGATGCAGAGACCTCCAGGTGTTGAAATAAATAGATAAGGACATTACTATATAAAAGACACGTATGTTGACAGATCTAGTGGAATATTGGGCCGTGCATTTGAATAGATGAGGAATTCTAGTAAGTAAACAGAAATCATAGTAAAAGGTAGAGGAAGAGAATTCTGCTTTTTCTTAAGGTAATGATTTCCTTAAAAAAAGGGGGGGAGGACCTGCCGTAGATAAGAACTATAACTACTGGGAAAATTAAAAAATCAATTATTAAAGGAATCTGAGAAATGATCAATGCATGTAGATTTTGGAAAACAATTGAAAAATGAATTAAGTGAAAAGTGCATAGTGAAAAAAGTCCATCCATTTCTGTGACCCTTCTCAGACAGTAGCTGAAATTGTGGTAACAGTGGATGTAGGCTAAAACTCCAATAAAAATATAACATATTTCTGTATGGAAGACCTTGGAGAAAATTGCCAGATACTAGGGAAATACTGGAAAGGAGAAAGTCAAAACAGGGAAGCCCAAATTCTATAGAAACAATGATCGTGTCTCTCACTGACTCCTGGACATTGCAAGAATGGGACAGACTAAAAACATTATTAACTGAGATATGAACCACTACCAAAATCAAACATGACAGAACTTGAAGTCTAAGCCTAGACAAATTAACTTCCTGCTAAAATAAAAATTTTATCACTCATTGGAAAAATACTACAAAATTCAGTCTGTACAATTTAACACTCACAACGTCAAACCAAAATTACCCAACATGCATAGAGTCAGGGAAATATAAATCATTCTTTAAGAAAGAGACAATCAAATGCAATCCCAAGAAAACATAAATGTGGTAATTATTATTAAGGGCTTCAAAGCCACCAGTAAAACTGTGTTGCATGAAGTTAAAAATAACATATTCAAAGAATATAAAGATAGGACACGTCAGAAGGGAAATAGAATATAAAAGATTTTCAGTGGAAATATGAGATGTGAAAAATACAGTATCTGTAATAAAAAAAATCCACTGGATAAGACTAATAAGAATATGAAAATTACTTCAGTGGAATTGATGGTAAGTCCAAAGACATGATGAAATATTAGCACTCAAAGTGCTAAAGACCTCTAATATTAAAGTTATTACCTGTACAAGGGTGCAAAAAGTATTAAGATAAAATTCCATAATAACTGAAATTACTTTTCCAATTTCTAATCCCTCATGTCTGCATTTCTTCCACTCTGGTCTCATGAGACTTATTATCTATTGTTCATTTCTCTGTCCTTTTTCTTTTTATCAACTGTCTTCCTGAATTTCTCATAAAATGTTGGCTCACTTCTCCCTCACAGTTCTTCCTTTTTAAAATTTGTTCCCTTAATTATTAGTTTACTTGGTAGCACGCCAATGTCTTTAAAAAAAAAATTTAGAGGCACTAGGTGGCTCAGTGGTTAAGCCTCTGCCTTCAGCTCAGGTCATGATCCCAGAGTATGGGGATCCCACCCTGCATCTGGCTGCCTGCTTGGGGGGAAGCCTGCTTCTTCCTCTCTCACTCCCACTGCTTGTGTTCCCTCTCTGGCTGTGTTTCTCTTTGTCAAATAAATAAAATCTTTAAAAAAATTTTTTTAACTTACTTCAGCCACTTTTCTAGCTGTTCTCTCTAGGAGCTTTGGACTCTACCCCATTATTCTTGGAATTATTATAAAATTATAAAATGTTATTGAGTGAAATTTAAGAAAAACTAAGTTCGTGCAGATGCATATCATAATCATAGATTGAGGAATTCAATATTATAAAAATATCAGCCCTCTCCAAACTCATGTTTAGATTTCTGGAACATAGGTAAAAGTTCAAAAGCCAAGATGTTGTTAAAAAAAATAGGAAAAGATGAAAGATATGTTAGCAAATATCAAGACAAAGCATAATAGGTACTATAGTTATGAAGACATTATAGTATCTGGAAATAGACCCATGGAATTTAACATGGGCAGTAAACATTGTCTTCCACATATATGGAATCTTCATTTATGACCAAGGTCTTATTGTAAGATAAGTAGGAAAGAGTGGATTTTTCAGTAAATTCTGTTAACAAAACTGGATATCTATATGCAAAATAATGAGATTGAAATGTTGCATCATTTCACACTTAAAAAGCAAGTCTAGATGAATTAAAGTCTTCATATAAAAGCGAAAACTACTCATTTTAGAAACTGATATGGAATGATATCTTAATGACCTCTGCCTTGGTATATTTAATTAAAAACAAACGTAAAAAATCACAAATCAAGGCTTTTTTCATCAACACATACCATAATGAGAGATAAAAGGCAAGCTCCAAGTAGAAGTTACTTGAGACACATGTAACTGATGAAAGACTAATATGTACACATCTGTGAAAAAAAGACAAATCAATGAAAAATGGGCCAAAATATTTTAGTAGACATATATAGAATACATTCAAATGCTTGGTAAATATATGAAAGCTAAGTACTAAACCTCAATTTAAATTCAAAAAATGCCAATTAAAACCACAAATAGAATTTATGTCACATCTATGAGAATGGCATCTAGCCATGTAGGGATTTTGTTAAATAAACATTTGGTAAATAGAGTGCTGCTGTATTGGATGGTGAGCCATGATTCAACAAAAGACCACAAAGGAAAGTGAAATAGAGATGTTTATTACTCACAATTTCTGGAAGAGGTAGATGGCATGCTTGAAGGCATGCCATACCACAAGGGAAAGTTGAAGCAAGAAGTAGGCAGAAGGAGAGGCAGGACCAGGGGAATGTGCCTTGATTAGGGCCTTGGGTGTGTTTTGGAGCCCCTGGTCTAAAGTCAGATTGGCCAATTCAAGCCCAAAAGAGTGGGGTTTTGGTAAGCATCACAAGCTTCTCTAAGGGGCACACAAGGAAAAAACCCTGGAAGGTGGGGGAGAGTACTTATGACAAGGTCAAGTGTAGGAGTCATATCAGGAACGTCCACTTATTATGACTCTGCTGGATGTTTTCCAAGGCATATATGCTCCCAAGAGGGTCTAATGTCAGCTCAAGGCCCCTGCAGATCACTTGGCCACACAATGTGGATGCCAGGGCAACATATTATGTAGTTATTTAGCTCATGTCTCAGCAGTCCATTCTGTAATGCCTCAGCAACAGGAATAGCAACCCTTTGTGTAGCAGATATGTTAAAGGATGTAGGCATTGTTTTCTCAAGTCATTGTAAAGCACATTTAACTAAGGCAATAATGATGAAACCTATGATGAAGCTTATATACTGTTTGAAATCCCGATCTCTGTCTTTGCCCCCTGCCCCCACCGGCATTGAGGAGAGCCAAGGGAATAGATCAAGGACTGCAGGAAGAGTGGGGCAGGGTCATGTCTTACATACATTGGGGCTTATGGATAGATGTGGGAGGAATGGAGGTAGCAGTTTCTGATATCTGCCATACCTACTGGCAGAGTAGATCCATATTATACCAGGCCATGGGGAGGGGAGTGAAAACACTCACTCACTGGGCATACAGATGTGATGTTCTGCACAGGGGTGATAAATAATTGTTTCTTTTATTCCCAAACAAAATTCTGGAAGACTCCCAAGGGGGCCATGTGCCCTAGAACACAGACCACAGCCAGGATGACAAATTCATGTTACTGGGCCACTGGCGCCCTCTGCTGGACATAATACGTATGCAAACACCATCACGGGCTACTTTCACTGGACTCCTTCAAACTACTGCTTCTTGAAATGCTTCCGGTCACGTAATCCTTTTAACCGGGTAGTGCTTGTCTTCTTTGGCCCACTAGCCATTATGGACTTAGATTAAAGTATCCATTTTACCACCCAAGTTGTTTGGTCATGGGCTCTGGAACGTGGTATTTTGCGTATTTTTCATCTAGTTTGCTAGCCCCAAGCAACCAAACTTAGGCAAAAGGGCATACTCAAAGACATGCTCCTCAAGTTTTAAACAAACGGTCGTCCCCACAAAGGACAGGCATTATACCTCAGGATGTAATATTGCTTAATTCCTTCCTCCTGTGTCTCCGAGCCCCTTACACCAACTACCAGTCGTCTCCAAAGGTTGCCTTGTTGCTACTGGCAAGTACCCCGCTCCTCTAAATTAAAGAGGATTCTATCTGCATCTCTTCGCCAGATAGATTCTCCCCTTATCACTTTAATTTCTTGATGGTCTCACCATCTTCCACACACTGGCAACCTGATCCATTGCAAATTGCCCAATATGATTCTCTTATAATATAGAATCCAAGGGGATGAACCCCTCCTAAATTGCTTAGAGATGATGATATGTGAGTTTCTCTTGAGGAATTTAGAGGGGTTACCTGGAATTACCATGACTTAGGCTGTTTGTATCTAAAAGATCCAAAGACGTCTAGTTATTGCCCTTGTTCCAGTGGACCACCAGAGTCATAATGAGCAATTGTCCCCCAAAGGTGGAACAAACTCTGAGGAGCTGTGAGACCCTAGGGTAGTTCCCGAGGTTTTTTTTAAAAGGCAATGCACTTTGGGATCTTGGAAATACCAGCAAGTTGTTTCACTTCTATGGCACTGAGTGTTAGCATAGAGCCAGTATTAAACACTCTCAACAGTCACTTGGCTCCTTTATCTCCCTCTGCTACACAATCTTTTAAAGTATTTTGCATCTCAAGGTGTATAAAGTTTTGAGTTTGTTTCTAATTCTCTATTATTCCCCACTGAGCTGATCTTACAAATTGTCACTGGAAAGATCTGCAGTGGACATCCCTGGTGGCCTTTAGTAGACTCATAGATGGCTGGTTACCTGTCTAGGGTACCCCAATCCACCTCACTGAGATTGAGGTCAGCCTCCTTAGTACTAGTACAATGATGGTAGAATCATTAGAGCTGGACCATGGAACCCGAGTGTAGAGCCAGTACGTATTAGTAAGCTGTGGTGCTGGCCAGTGCCCAGGCTGCTTTTATGGGTAGCTTACATTTAATGAGGAGCTTGATAATTTTCTTTTCTATATTATAGAAAAGTTTGGCTAAGTCAACATTTAACATTATCAAGTGTCAGTAAAGATAGAGCAGTAACAATACTTCAACACTGATAGTAGAAGCATAGATTTTTAAAGTTTTGGCAAAATGGTTTGCCATTATGCAATATATTAAAAATCTAGGTACTTTATGCCTAGGCAGTTCTCTCATTGATATGACTAAAAAAAAATCATCCCCTTGTCCTCCTGGATATGTATACAAGATTATCCACTTTGACATGTTTTATAATAGAAGAAAACTATAAAAAATCAATGTGGCATAGAGAATGCTATACAACAAAAATGACAGTCATAACTAAATGCCACAACATGAAAAAGTCTCACTAACAAGATGAGCTGAAACAGAAGGTTACAAAAAACCCTCACAAGTGTATGAATATGTATCTATGAAATTAAAAAATATATATAAATACTATGATCAATAATTTTAAAGAAATAATTATCACAAAAAAATCAAGAGTAAGTTAACCTTTCTGAGAATGGGAGAAGGCAAAGAGATGCTTCTTAAGTACTAGCAATTTTCTCTTTCTTGATATGAATATTGGTTAAATGAATGTTAGCTTAAAGTTGTACATACATGTTATATTCAGTTCCTGTATGATACAATTCATACTAAAACATATTTCTAAAAAATAAGATACTCTCCTTTGAATAAAAAATACATGTATAGTAATTTAGCCTACAGACATATTTTTAAGAGTGGAAAATATATATACAATCCTTGTAGTATTTTTGTTAGTAAGAGTTGAAAACAATGTAAAATTTATCTATAGAGGATGAATTATATTGAGCGTTTCATGGTACAACTCTATCTATGCTGATACTAGAAGAGAAAGCTGAAGTAGAAAGATTTCTAGATAGTAAAAAATATCATGATGTAGAAGTCAATATAAAGGTATGTATGTGTATGATATGTTTCACAGATTTTTCTGGAAGGATAGATCAAAATTTACTATTTCTTCCTCCCTTCTTAATCCTTCTCTCTGCCCTTGGAGGCTGGTTAAAAGATCATGTCAATGAGCTTCCTTGTATTTTGGTTGCTTATTGAGTTTAATCAAAGGGGATCCTGGTTGGGGATCCAAGAAAGAAAGGAGAGTAAGGTCAAGATGAGTGTTCCGTGGATAACCCTCATTCCAGGTTTCCTGAATTTTGGCAACTCCTACCATTTCTCTTCAGATTTCTGTACTGTCTTTTCTGTTTTCTCTACACCTTGGCTACATTTTTGTACATATACCCTTTATTCAACCCATCTCAAATTGTCTTAATTTGATTATGTTATCTTTCATGCTGCAACAATAATATATATTTAGTACAGTCATACTAAAGGCATGACCCTGTTCAAAAGAATAAGAGAAGACCATTAATTCTATTAAGGAATACTTTCCAAGATGTACTGTTAAGTAGGGTCAGGGGAAGACAAATCAAGAGTAATTTAATTCCAGTCCTATTAAAGTATTATATATTCATAGCTAACTAAGTAAATAAAAATTCTTTGATACACTAAAGTATAAGTTTTGTTGTTTATTTTTGTTATTTTATGCTATACTGTGATATTTGGCCCAGTGATGACTTCTACTCTTGTTCATTTACTAGTTGTTCATTTACTATGCTTGACATAACAATTTTTCTGAACAGAAAAGTCAATCTTGGCTTTTAAATTTGAAAAGTTTGTATCCTTGAGTACTCATGACCAAAATAACTCAGGGTTTCACCATTACCCTTCTATAAAAATATTCCAAGAACTAGGAAAGAATTGAAAGTAAGAAGAGTTTGGATGGTGAAAGTTTCCTGAACCTGGACTTTGTGGCTGCATATTTTTCAAAATGGTATAATTACCAGATATATCTAGCAAGTCCTAGGATGGAAATGCTCCCTAGCCATTTCCAAAGATGTCCCCCCAAAACAATATTTTAATTGATTTCTTCTGTTCAACAGAATATGAAAATAAGGAAAATACCAACCTAGTAAAAAATAGATTTAAGACAATTTTGAAGCATTTCCTATGACCTCAGCATAGGATAAGAACAGTAGTATATTTCCCACCATTCATTCATTCATTTAAAGGATATTTATTGAAGACCTTCTATATGTAGACAATTACTAGAGACTTGGAATATAGTAATGAATAGAAGTATTTGCCTTCATGAAGTTTACATTGTAGAGTTGGAAACTGTAAGCACAATAAAAAATAAAATGTATGTTATATGGTTGAAAACTTCTAAAGAATATATGAAGTATTAGCTATAGAAGAACAAAATTTTAAATAGGGCAGTCATAGAGCATTTCAGTGAAAAAGTGACTTTTGAATAACACTTTAAAGATATCTGTGTGAAGAATATTGTAAGAAGAAGGGATAATAAGACAACAGAATGGGCTTAAGGTGGAAGTGTCCTTTGTGGGTTCACAGAACCAGGAGACTAGTGTGTCTGGAGCAAAGTGAGCAAGTGGAAACGTGAGAGGATGAGTCCTGCAGGGAAAGAGGCCAGATCACAAGGGCCTTGTAGATCACTGTAATGATGTCAACTGTCCTAGGGGCAAGCTAGGCATCCATTAAAGTGGTTTAAGCAGAGGAGTCACATGATTTGGCTCATGCTTTAACATATAAAACAATAAAACAGATCATAGGGAAAAGGAAGGTAGCAGGAGAGTGGCTAAGATATTATTGCATTTATTTAAGTGAGTATGTTCCCCAAACAAGAAAAATAGAACATAGAAAATAAATGGAAATAAAGAGACCTTAGAATTGAAAATGAGGGATGGTAGGGGAAAGATAACAGTGAAATGAAGGTCAGAGACTAGATGAAAATTAGGGCTGTTTTGTGGATGCACGCATGCTCAGACAACGGCATTCAGGTCCACTCGTGAGACCTTACTGCAGTGGCCATGAGACTGTGGCTATGATACTATGGCACAGCACCAGATAAAGGGGGAGGGAATCTAAAGCAAGAAGGGATTAGGTTTCTAACTAAGACAACTTACACAGTGTTAGTTCAAGTACAGAAAAGAGAAGTTACTTTGTAAGTGGGGATTTACATCTGGCATGTACATATATTTGGAATGTATATCTAAGTCTTCAAAAGAAGTCTCAGAATGGGGCAGCTGGGTGGCTCAGAGGGTTAAGGCCTCTGCCTTCAACTCAGGTCATGATCTCAGGGTCCTGGGATCGAGGCCCACATCGGGCTCTCTGCTCAGTGGGAAACCTGCTTCCTCCTTGCTCTCTGCCTGCTTCTCTGCCTACTTGTGATCTCTGTCAAACAAATTAAATAAAAATATTTTTAAAAAAAGGAAGTCTCGGAATATATTGTCACTAAGCTGTCAACAGTGGTTACCTAAGAGTTAGATAGTATCCTTGTTCAGGGAACCAAAGAGCTGAAGAAAGTTGGGTAATGAAGGAGAGTTTTTATTTTTTACTATATTTTTACAGGAGTCAAGTAAGGGTTTTGTAATTTTAAAAGAAAAAAAACTTGAAAGAAATTGACTGTAGTTTTCTAGAATATGGCATAATGGTTCTATTGCTAGATTTATCTTTTTAAACATTAGTATTCTACAGTGGATATCAAATACTCTGCAGATTTGAATACAGTCCAAGTTACTTAGGTATTTTTTAAACTAAATATGACTCAAATTTTGCCCAGTTACATGTTTTTCTCATTAACTCTTATTGCCCTGAGCATCCTGTTCCCATTATAATTGTTGTCAATGACGGAGGTAAAGTAGCTATTAAGAAATTCAACCCTCACCTTGATGCATTTTCTGCTTTTCCTTCTGTCCCTGAAAAGTAACAAGCCCACCCTTCCCACTGCGTGCTTTGACTTTATAATCACTTCTAATCTCTGACATGCCTCCCTTTATATCCTTTGCTAATAGTAACCTGTTATAGCTTTACAGTTTTATATGTCCCCTGGATGCCCTTACTAATTATTTTTTCTTCCAGCATCATTTTTTTAAACTTACATTTATTCTCTATACAATTGCCTTCTTTTTCTCTTCAGTTTTTTTTTTTTTTATCTGCTCTTTTAGTAGAGAGGAAATCTTTAAAAAGAGTAAAAATAAGACATTTTCTGAGGAGAAAGTTTTTTCTTCTTAGTTTCTTGGGTAATAAAATGTAGGTCTATTTCATTTTCTTGAAGAAGTAGTCTACATTTAGTGTGCATTTCCTTTCAAGTCAGTAAGATAAGTTTTTCTCATTTTGTACTCTACACTGACTGTCCTTGTGACCTAAACAATCAATAGGAGATACTCATATGATGGTCAGGGGAACTGTAATTTTGTTGTGAATTTAAAAAATTATAAAGTCATGAGTGTTTTTTTTTTTTTTTTGAGCTGTATTTAAGTTAGTACAGTGTGAATTTTGGATTTTCACTCAAAATGCCTTCTAGACCCTTCTAATTTCTTAGGAGGAAAGAACAGAAGGGGTAAAAAAAAAAATGAATCTGGGAGAGTCTGGTGGATAAAGGGCATTCCATCATCTATCCACAATGTAGGGTGTGAGGAATTGAAAGAATCCGAGCAACTTAAATAGATTTAAAAAATGAGGGGTTTGAAAACATATCCTTTGGAACTGACAATGTATGTAATCTTATCTACATAAGAGTTTCTGCTGTTTTTGTTTGTTTATTTTAATCTCTCTATAGGTGTTTGCTTTCATCTGGGAGCCTCTGAAAGTGTTACACTTTAAATATAGAAGGGCAGGTAGGAAGATAGTTTCATGCAAGGAATATATATATTCCTATATGAGGATGCCTGGGGGCTCAGTCATTAAGCTTCTGCCTTCGGTTCAGGTCATGCTCCCAGGGTCCTGAGATCAAGTCTCACATTAGGCTCTTCCTCTCCCACTCTCCCTACTTGTGTTCCCTCTCTCACTGTCTCTCTCTCTCTGTCAAATAAATAAATAAACTTTTTAAAAAAATATATATATTCCTATTATATTCCAGTCTAATTTCATATAATATATATTTTAATACTCTAATTTTTAGAGCAGTTTCAGCTTCATAGCAAATTTAAATGAAAGTGCAAAGAATTCCCATATATCCCTGCCCCCCACCCTTCCATGCAGAGCTTCCCCTATTATCAACATCTTTCATTAGAGCGGTACATTTTTTATAATCAATAAACCTATGTTGGCATGTGCTTATCACCCAAAGCCCTTAATTTACATCATGGGCCATTCTGGATGGTATACATTCTATAGGTTTGGGCCACTGTATAATGACATTCATCTACCATTATAGTATTATACAGAATAATTTTATCACCCTAATGAAATTAAACTCGGCTTTACCTATTCATCCTCTTTTCTCTCCCAACCAATAACAACCACTGATCTTCTTACTATATCCATGATTTTGCCTTTTTTCCAGAATGTCACATATTTGAAATCATACAGCCTCTTCAGAGTGGCTTCTTTTACTAATAATATGTATTTAAGGTTCTTCCATGTCCTGTTGTGGCTTGATAACTCATTTCTTTTTAGCATTGAATTCTATTGTCTGGATATACCACAGTTTATTTATCCATTCACCTACTGAAGGACATCTTGATTACTTCCAGTTCTGGCAGTCACAGAGCTGTTATAGATATCTCTGTTCAGGTTTTTGTATCAACATAAGTTTTCAGCTCATTTCGGTAAATACCAGAGTGTGATTGTTGATCACATGGTAAGGCTAAGTTCAGTTTTGTAGGAAACTGCCAAATGGTCTTCCGGAGTGGCTGTCCCATTTTATATTTCTACCAGTTCCTGTTGCTCCATATCTTTGCCAACATTTGGTGTTGTCAGGATATTTTTATCAGAGCTTCTAAAGCTAAACATATTTTTCTTTCTTCAATATTAAAAGTGTTATCCTCTGTGAATAGATATTTCTTTGTCACTGTTGGGGGAAACAGGGCAGCAAGTGCAGTGTGACTGGTGTCTACTAGTGAAGACCTGTGGCCTAGGTTAGTGATGTCAAATAGAAAACACCCAAATATCTAAATTTAACTTAATAAAAATACCCATGCCAACCAGTGTAATTTTAAATTCATCACCATGAATCTCAAATGGGCCCATGGTGCTACTGGACCATCCTACCACAGTTCTTTAGGAAGAAGAAAATCTTTCACTCTCCTTCATGACTATTTTTTTTCTCTGTGACTATTTTATACTTCTCCTTTATCCTCAGACTCCTAACATCATTCTCATTCTCTTAGTGGAAGACATTGCATCCTAGTTTTTTAATTGCTTAAAAACAAGCAGGAAAGAAATTGTGCATGCTGCAGTTATCAAGTGTAGCACTAATCTCCATCTGAATGTATACACCTAAATTTCTGTTAGTTCTCAGGTGAACTGTTTATGCTTGTAGATAAAGCCACATTTTCTTTTGGGAGCTAGAGTTCTTTTCACATATTGAAGGATTTTATTTTTATATATGGCCCTATTTTCTCTCTCCTGAATCACTGATTTCCCCATTCTGATAAATATGAGTATTATAAGTATATATGTGCATTCATTGTATGTATGTTTTTACAAATATGTTTATGTCTTTATAATATATGTGTGTACATATATATATATGTGTGTGTATACATGTGTATGTACATACAGATATATTTTTCCCATGATAAACAAAACAAAACAGAGATCCTCAACCCACATGTCATTACAGCTATTGCCCTACTCTGTAGCAAATTCTTTTTTTTTTTTTTTTTAAGATTTTATTTATTTGACAGAGAGAAACACAGCCAGAAAGGGAACACAAGCAGGGGGAGTGAGAGAGGGAGAAGCAGGCTTCCTGCCAAGCAGGGAGCCTGATGTGGGACTTGATCTCAGGTCTCTGGGATCATGACCTGAGCCGAAGGCAGTCACTTAACCAACTGAGCCACCCAGGCGCCCCTGAAGCAAATTCTTAATAGAATTGTTAATAGTGGTCCGTCAGTCTCCAATTCCTCTTTTTTGCACTCTCTCTTGAAATTACTCCAACCCAAGCTTCTGCCTTATTAATGTCACTAAAATGTTCTGATCCAGGTCAGTGAACTCTACAGTGCTGAACCCAATAGTTAAATTTCTGTCCTCTTATCATGTAAATTATAATCAAATTTTGATACAGTTAGTTAATCCCACTTGTTTGAAATGCTTTTTGCTTCAGCTTCTGTGTATTATTAACTCTCTTGGTTTTTTTCTTATCTTACTGACCACTACTTTTCTGTCTTTCTGGTTAGTTATCTTGTGTCTATCAGACCTCGAAATATTTGAATCCCCCACATCCAGGATCTACCCCTTTGCCAAGTAATACTTACGTTTTTTTGGTGGTCTCATCTGTTCCCATGATTTGAAATCCCCTCTGTGTTATGAGGACTTTTAAATTTAATATCTTCAGCTTGGATGTCTGATCAAACCTCTAGATTTGAATATGTACCTGCCTACTTGACATATCCACATGGATATCCAGAGGACATGTCCAATTTGACATGTCTATAGATGAAATTTTTATTTTTTCCTTAATTATAACAAACTCTTTCTTTCCTAGTTCCAACCATCTCTTTAAATAGTAACTCCATTTTCCTGATGTTCAAGGAAAAATTCTTGGAGTTATCTTTGGCTTATCCCTTTATCTTGCACTCATCCATTTTTTTTTTTTTTTTTTTTAAAGATTCTATTTATTTGACAGAGAGAAACACAGCCTGAGAGGGAACACAAGCAGGGGGAGTGAGAGAGGGAGAAGCAGGCCTCCCGCGGAGCAGGGAGCCCGATGTGGGGCCCGATCCCGGGTCTCCGGGATCATGACCCGAGCCGAAGGCAGTCGCCCAACCAACTGAGCCACCCAGGCGCCCCTACTCATCCATTTTTTGAAATGTATCTTAAACTTAACCGTTTTTCATCATCTACTCTCACCTTTATAATAGTAACTGCTGATATTTATTGAGCCTTTACTGTGAGCCAGGCATTTGTCTAAGTATTCATGGCATAAATTGCCTCATCTAATTCTCATAACAAATCTATGAAATATGTACCATTATTACCATCAGTATATCTTAAATGAGAAAACGATAAAGCACCAAGAAATTAAAATGTTTAACCCAAGTCACTCAGACAGAAAGTAAAGGAGCATCAAAGATCTTGCTCATACATCTCCATTTGAGAAGGCACCTCAAATTGGAACTGTTCAAACCTGGAGTCTTGATTCCTACCTCCAAACAAACCTGCATCTCTTACATTCTGCCATCCTTCCAGTAAATCAGACCATAATATTTGTGAACACCCTTAACTCATTTTTTCCTCTCTAGTATACAGTGCTTAATTCATTAACTAATTTTGTTAGCTCCACCTTTGATTATAGTTTATATTTATTATTAGATCCACTGCTCCCACTCTGGTTCAAGTCATACAATTGCAGTAGTTTTTAACTAGCCTGAATGCTTTTATTGTCAATTCCTTTTAGTTTATTCCCAATAGAGCATCCTATGTGATTCTTGAAAATGTAAGTCATATAACATAACTCCTTTGCTTAGAAATTTCCAGTGGTTCCCCATCTCATCAGGAAAATATCCTAAATTTAACAACACTAACAAAACCCTACATTATCTATTTCATTTCTCATCCTCTGCTCTTACCTTTCCCCACTCTGTCCCACTTACCCTTTTCCAGCCACATTGATGCTCTGCATGTTCATCAAAAACTCTCCATGCTTTCAGTAATCTTTGTCCAAAGTAAACTTCCTCTACATATTTATTTGATTACTATCTTTATTACTTTTATATCTCTACCAAATCTGAGATGATTAGAGATACTGTCTTATACTACACTGTTTAAAATAGACTACCAGGACTCAGACTTAATAGTGGGTTAAGCATTTGCTTTCAGCTCAGGTCATGACTGACCCCAGGTTTTTGGGATGGAGTCCTGCATCGGGCTCCTTGCTCAGCAGAAAGTCTACTTCTTCCTCTGCCTGCCACTCCCCCTGCTGTGTATTCTCTCTCTC
The DNA here is from genome assembly GCA_004023965.1 of Spilogale gracilis. NCBI lineage: Eukaryota > Metazoa > Chordata > Mammalia > Carnivora > Mephitidae > Spilogale > Spilogale gracilis. Next base: position 8,974 of record PITA01017719.1, on the reverse strand, counting down.
TCAATCCAACAAATAAATAAAAATAAAAGTAAAATGAACTATAATGGACTACCATCTTAGTGCTGTCAATCTCTGGCTCTTACTATGCTTCACTGTTGTTGTTGTTTTTTTCTTAACCTCTTTACTTTCATCTTAATACTTATAACACTTGGGTAATATATGTTTGTGAGACACTTCCTAGAATATAAACTCACAAGAACTGCTATTTATTGCCAAATCATTTGAATTTGATTATTTCCTGGTCTATAGTTATTATGCAATATGTATTTATTAAACAGCAGGGGTAGTATTTGCTGAAACATCTTCCCAGTCTCCCCCTTGAGTCTTTATTGTATTTAATAGTCAGCGTATTGTGGAAAATGTTGCCATTTCCTATACTCACTCAAGAAAAGTTCCTTTTTCTAACTAAGACAACTACTCATAACTTCTGTGGTGACTATATGACTGTATTTGGTCATAATGGTCATTGGAATGGGCATCAGCCTGGTCTCTCACCATTCTTTTTTCACCCATTAAAAGACATTACAAACCAAGGGCAGAGCAGATAATATGGAGAGCTACTGACCTAGATGCCATATGCGAGACTCAAAAAGCTGTGACATAAGCCCCTGGTGAGCAAATTTTGTTAATATATTTCTAAGAATAATTAAAATCCACTTCCCTAGATCAAGGATAAAAGTTTTTATTTGGCATAAGCCACATAATAAGAACTACAATACTTGGGCAGTTCATTGCCGAAGTTAAAGGAACACTGAAGAGGTCAGTGGACACAGATGTATATAACCAGCCAGATGTGGGTATAAGAGATAACTAGAAATCTTAACTCAAATCTTATCCCATGCCCACATGGATCTAAATGGTTGATTCTCTACTGATGTCTCCAGGAAACATAGCCCTTACTGGACTGTGTCATTTATGTACTCATAACCTAGATGGTCAACAAGATGACTGAAAAGTTAAGGTGGAATCTAGAAGGAAATTACTCAGGAGCTGCAGGTCAGTTTATTTGTTATTTTTTAAAAGGTTTTATTTATTTGTCAGAGAGAAAGAGAGAGAGAGTACAAGCCATGGGAGTAGCTGGCAAAGGAAGCAGTAGGTTCCCTGCTGAATAAGGAGCCCTATGCAGCCCTCGTTCCCTGGACCCTGGGATCATGACCTAAGCTAGAGGTAGACACTTAACCAACTGAGCCACCCAGGTGTCCCTGCAGGTCAATTTACAGTAGACTGTCCAAGAACAGCTGAAGAGTCCCAGGAAGGTTTTTTATTATTTATTTTTCTTTTGTTTGTTTTTGTTTTCCCTCTCTACTAACTCCAATATTTATTTATTCATTCACTCAAAAATAATTATTATTCATCTATTATGTGCCTGGAACTCTTTCAGGCCCTGGGAATACAGACAATGAAATAAGAACACAATCTTCTGATTTTATGAAATTTACTTTCTATTGAGAAGAAACGGACAATTAAAATTAATTACTTAAAATTCTAGGTGATGAAAATTCTGACATTAAACACAGCCGAAGCAGAAGGATGGAGGTGGAAGTATGTGAAGAAAGACCTCCTTAAAGACAACATTTGAGTGGAGACCTGAAGGAAGGGAGGGACTGAACTATGTAAATAGGTGAGTCAATAGGATTAATACATATAGCTTTAAGGCAGCTTAGGCTAATTCTTCACAATTTGTAATTTTTCTATTTCTGATCACACAATAACTTCTATATTGGTATAGTTCTTTAATGATAACAATGTGTTGAGAAAAATGGTATTTGAAGTTTTACTTATTGTTCCTGAAAGCAAAAGCAATTGATTGCTACATGTGGAAAATATTGGTTTCTGGAGACTCTTTAGATGTATAGAACAATGGTGTAAAGTAATAAATCTGTGGATCATTTTCCTTGTTTTATTTCCATAAAATGAGCTTCTAATCATTGCCAAGCTGAAATGAAGCTTTGTTTCACTGTTGACATATGACTGTGTTGCATGAATTCAGGTTTGTATATTTTCAGTAATGTATATATTTTTTGCTTATAAAATAAAACATTTAGGGAACATTTTAGGATGGGAGGTAGAAAGGAGGAGGTACACTATGCAACAAAAGAATATCAAATTCAAAGCAGTGCCAGGTGTGCATTGACACAGAGAAGGCAGAGAGCAACACAGGAGGATTGACCAAATAAATAAATAAGAATGGAAACCAACTTTTTTACCACCAAAGAAAAGTGAACAAATATCTAGAGGGAGAAAACAAAAATACTGTTGTGTTAGAATGGAAATGGAAGTACTGGAGTTTTTGTTTCCATGGTTTCAATGAATGGATGGATGGATAGGGATAGATAGATAGAATGGATGTAATTGTGTGTGTGTATTCACATGTATGTGAATGAATGCTTGTACACACTCATTTATTTCCCAACTTCTGTCTACAGAGAAGGCTTGGGAGCATATGTACTGCCAAGGTATGGGCTTCAAAATACCATTCCTTAGGGTGCCTGGGTGGCACAGCTGGTTAAGTGACCAACTCTTAGTTTTAGCTGAAGTCCTGATCTCAGGGTCATAAGATGGAGCCCTGCATCTGGCTCCACAGGAGCAGGGAGTCTGCTTGGGATTCTCTCCCCCTCTCCCTCTATCTCTCCAGCTCTCTCTCTCTCTTTCTCTTTCATTCTCTCTCTCTCTCAAATAATAAATAAATAAATCTTTTCAAAATTAAAATAATAAATATTTAAAAAACAAAACGGAAACAAAATACCATTCCTGACTAAAAGGAATCAAGTATATTTGGAAATGGCTACTTCCAGGTCTTGGGCAAAAAAGTGGAAAGAAACTCTAGAGCATTTTATTGTGCCAGAAATGTACAGAAGTTTCCTTATTTTGATGAATTTATTTTGGCTATATAGGAGAAATTATTATGGAAGATAAAACCTTAAGAAGTTTTGGGGCACCTGGGTGGCTCAGTTGGTTAAGCAACTGCCTTTGGCTCAGGTCATGATCCTGGAGACCCGGGATCAAGCCCCACATCAGGCTTCCTGCTGGGCGGGAGGCCTGCTTCTCCCTCTCTCACTCCCCCTGCTTGTGTTCCCACTCTAACTGTATTTCTCTCTGTCAAATAAATAAATAAAATCTTAAAACAAAAAACAAGAAGTTTTGAGTAATAGAGCATCAAATCAGCAACTTATTCTCAAACAGTTTAGGGGGGAAGAAAACTTTTGGTACTATACTCCCAAGTTTTTTGTAAGTCTGTGATTTTTTTTTTAAAAGTCTTGAAACCCATTAAAGTCTATTAGTGTAGAAGCTCAAAAGGATATTGGAAATTATTTAAACTGTATCTACTCCTGAGAATAACCGAGACACTGGTGGTATAATCAAACAGAATTCCCTTAACAGATATTATTTAAAAATTCTCATGAAAAGACTTATTTTAGGGCACAAAGGAACAGAGGAAAAGGAAAGAAGGGAGGAGAAATTCCAAGAATAACATGACACCTGTTTGAATCAATTACCTTGGGCCTTTGGATCCACTGTATTAATAATATAAGAAAGTAAAAACTACAAATAAGAATTGAAAGAATAATTTCTCTGAAACTCTGAGAAATCTATTGATACTACTAGCTTTATTTTTTTTATCTTTCTACTACATCTCAGACAAAATATGGAGTTACCCTTAATTCTTCTCACTTCTACCATATATTCAGCAACTATGTCAGATCTTCTTCCTAATTTTTTCCTGAACCTTTCTATTTCTTCCTATCTCTACTTTCTTTTCCTAGTGAAATCTGCTATACTATTTCTTTCAGGTTCCTGGGCCAAATTCCAGTGTGTGTGTGTGTGTATGTTTTTGTGTGTGTTGTGTGTGTATGTGTTTAAGAGGACTTCCCACACAACATCAAATACTTTTCAGACACCAGTTGGGTGATTCACAATTCAACTCAACTCTGACACTATTTACCTGGAGAACACTGGTTAAGTGCTCTATTCTTCAAGTCCTACAAGGTCTCCCCACCCACCACTTCAGATGCCAGTCACAAACCCAGATCCTTACCTGTGCTTTTGACCAACTAGCTACAGATTGTGGTTTCTAATGAGGCCCTCCTCTTGAACTTCAGTGGCCAGTTACTCAAGTGCTGGTTTTTCCCTGTAGTTATGATCTACTGGCTATAGATCAGAGATTCCCTCACTGGGTTTGATTAATTTTTTAGAACAGCTCACAGAACTCAGACAATCGTTTTACTTACTAGATTATAAATTTACTATAAAAGAATATAAATCAAAAACAGCCAGGTGGAAGAGATGCCTAGGGAAAGATGCAAGGGAAAATCATGGATTTTCCATGTTCTCCCTAGAAGCCACTCTCCCAGTACCTTTACTTGTTCACCAACCCAGATGCTCTCTAAACATGTCCCTTCAAGTGTTTATGGAGGCTTCATTACATTGTAACTTTATATTAAATTATTGGTCATTGGTGACTGAACTCAATCTCTAGCCCCTCTGGAGGTCAGAGGATGAGACTGAAAGTTCCAACTCTCTAATGACAGGATTGGTCACCCAAGCAACTGGCCCTCATCCTTAGGTTACCTAAGGGCTTTCCAAAACCCAATAATTAACATAACAAAAGGCACCTTTATTGCTTTCTTCATTTAGGAAACTCCAAGAATTTCAAAAGCTTGATTTCAGAAACAGGGAAAAAGACCAAATATATATTTCTTATTATAAATCACAATGTCACAATATCTTGTTAGGGAGCAAGAATTCCAGTCTCCATCAAGGTCCTTCTAGCTAGACTAAGAATCAAATTAACATGAGAGAGATTAAATAGGAGAAAATAAAACTTAATAGTAGTAATTACTAGGAGCCCAAATAGACACATAAATTCCAAAGACAGTCAGGCAAAATGAAGTATATATGTTATCCTGAACTAAGGAGAAGGAGTGGAGGTCTGGGAATTCAGAGGCAAGAAATACAACTTACAAGGCAATACGGAGAAGAACAGATGTTTGGTAATTTAGCTGTTTGCCATGCCACACAGATGGGTTATTCAAGTAAAATTTATCTCTGTTAATGACCCTTATTTTGAAAAAGACCCCCCAATTTAGATTCTTCTCAATCTAAAGTTGTAGCTGGCAGGCAGAGCACATGGTTTCAGGGGTCTCAACCAGAATAGGTTTTGCCACGCTCTACTGACAAAATCCAAAGACAGAGAAAGGAGTGGTGGTGAAATAACAAAGCAATTTATTTCAGTGAGACCAACACCAGGATGATAGGGGACTAGCTTCTCAAATAATGTCTCCAAAGTGTGGAAAATGCTTCCAGATTTATGGAAAGAAAATGTAGGACAGAGGGGTTTTGCTGGCTCAAGGCAATTCTTATTGCTTGGGGCAGGGTTGGTGGGGAGTAGTTTTGTTTCCAATCAGGGAATGTTTTGCCTTCAGGGTCTTCCTCCTGAGTCAAGAAATGGCTGGAAGGAAAAATCCAACTAGAAAGCTTGGGGTCAAAATGGAAGTAGCCGAAGTCCTCTTTCAAAGGGAGGGACAAATGTTTCTCTTGAGGCCACAATACCATGATTGGCTTCAGCTTAAAGTAATTATCATGCCAAAGTAGACCATTTTAGGGTGACCTATACTTGGCCCCTACAGTCTCATCTGATTTTTTTCTTTTTTGCAGTAGTTTTCTAACTGCTTCTTCTCTGTCCAATCTTGTCTCCCTGCTAATTTGTTCTCTCTCCTGTATCCAAAAGCCTCCCTCCCACACATTTTAATTCTAACTCCTCAGTGGCATTCAGCCCCATTAGAATACAAATCTAAGTCTTTACTATGATTTATAAGACCCTATATAATCTGAATTTTGTTTGTCTTTTCAGATTTGCTACTCGTCCCATTTTCTATGCCTAGCTTCACTGGTCTTCAGTTAGTTCCTTTAATACACAGAAACTATGTTTATTCTATTATCTCAGAGATTTTGTGTAGGTGGATCTACCTGAAGAGTAAGACTCTCCCTACCAAAAGGGTTGGTGTTTAGGAACAACATTAAAGCAGAGATCCATGGAATACATATGCCTATGTCTATGTGTATTCTGTGGATCTCTGTTTAAATGCTGTTCCTCAGGAAAACTTTCTCCAGTCCTATAGTTTATATTATTTACTGTGTTATAAATTTCCCCACTCCTTTTATCTATCTTCTAAAACATGAAACAGGACTAAGATATTCACCTCAGTATTGTTTTTATTATTCACCTCAGGGTCTTAATCAAAACTAGTTGAATAGACTTCCCAAGAAGATGGTAGAGTAGAAGCACCCTAAAGTCACTTCCTTCCGTGGATACAACTAGATAACACCCATCTCAGTGTGTAAACAAACCTAAAAATGACTCCAAGGACTGTTATAACAGACTCTCCACAACTGAATGTAGAAAAGAGGCCACATCAAAGAAGGTAAGAGGGGCAGAGATGTGGTTGGGAGCTAAATGGACCCAGGAGAGAGGGACATCAAAGGCATGAATAGAGAAGAGGAAGAGTTCCTCACTCCAAGCACCCCCAGGCACAGGAAACCCACATGAAAACCAGAGGGTCATAATCTTGCAAGTCAAGGGGCTAAACACCTAGAACTTTATAAATCAGTGGGCTCAGGTCTGGGAGATCCAGAAGGGCTAGAAGAAACTGGGTCCCTGACCTTAGAGAGATAACACAATAAATAGCTCCGTGGAGATACAGCACAGAAGCAGCAGTTTGAAAAATGGTATAAAGGAGGGAGATATGTTTACTAATTCCAGATTATGCCCTAGAGAGTCAAGAATTGTTGAGAAACTTCTCTTGAACAAAGGATCTGGCAGGCACCATTTCCCTCCCACAACCCTCAGCCTAGACACACAGAAACCTGCAGGAGCCAGAGTGGTGCCAATACTTCTACCTAACTTGCTAACTGCATGCTTCCACCTCACTGTATTCTCCTGTGGCACTCCCCCTCCAGTCATGCCTCCACTGCAGGTCCCTACCCACAGCAGACCTGTTCAAAATTTGCTAGCACCTTATACCCCACCCCCACATTCTCCTGTGGACATGATCCTCCAATACACCTTTGACCAGAATCCATCCAAAGTGGTTCCATAAACCTGGCATTGTGCAAGTAGCCCAGAAAGGAACCAGAACCATTCCAAAGTGACACTGCTCTGGGGAGAGGTCAAAATAACCACATATACCAGTCAGAATACAACCCCAGCAGTGGGCTAGAGGCAGGCACCTGGTCTGCAGGCCTCACTCACCAGTGAAAATTTCTCAGGTAACAACATAGGTAAATTGCCCTGCATTTGCATGCTACCATATCTCTGAAATAACTGGTATTTAATTCATTAAATTAAATGAATAAAAATTCATTTAATTTAAAAACACAGGGACCAAACTCTGCCCAAAACAGGCAAAAACAACTACCCTAAATGACTATACTAAAGGCAAAACTGTTCAGCCACAACATTAGAGCACATGTAACAAACATAGAAGACATCCCTGCAGCACTAGGTTCTAGTGAACAGGGGACAGTGTATTTCAGGGAACTACAGGACCTCTTCTTTATAAGACCAGTACTTCTAATAGCAGGAGACATAGCTGACTTTTGTAACACATAGAAATAGACACAGATATTTGGACAAAATGAAGAGGTAGAGGATTATGTTTCAAATGAAAAAGCAGGACAGAATTACAACAGGAGAGCTAAGTAAAATGGAGATAAGTAATATGAGAGAGAGATAGAGAACATAAATTAATAGTCATAAGGATACTCAAAGGACTTGAGAAGAGTAAAGAACCTCAGTGATATCATTAACAAAGAGACAGAAAACACAAAAAAGAACCAATCAGAGATGAAAAACTCAATAACAAAAATTAAAAATACACTAGATGGAATAAATAGTAGACTAGAGGAAACAGAAGAACAGATCAGTGACCTAAAACACAGGGTAATGGAAAGCAGTCAAAAAAGGCAGGTGAGAGAAAAAAAATAATAATAAATGATAATAGGGAAATCAGAGATACCATCAAGGGTAAGAACATTTGCATTATAGGGATCCCAGAAGAAGAAGGGAGAGGGGTGTCTGGGTGCCTCAGTCAGTTAAGAGGCCACTCTTGATTTTGGCTCATGTCATGATCTCAGGATCCTGGGATTGAGCCCCATGTAGGGATCCATGCTCAGCAGGTTGTCTACTTGAGGATTCTTCCTTTCCCCTTGTGTGCTCTCTCTCTCAAATAAATAAATAAATATTTAAATAAGGTGAAGAGAGAGAAAGGGGATAGAAAATTTATTTGAATAGAAATGGCCTGTGTGGCAGAGTCAGTTCAGAGTCTGCCTTTGGCTCAGATCATGATACCAGGGTCCTGGGATCCAGCCACACATTGGGCTCCCTACTTGGCAGGCAGCCTGCTTCTCCATCTTCCTTTCCCCCTGCTTGTGTTCTCTCTCTATTTCTCTGTCAAATAAATAAATAAAATCTTTGAAAAAATGATAGCTGAAAACTTCCTGAAGCTGGGGAAGGAAACAAATTCAGATCGCAGAGGTACAGAAAGCTCCCAACAAAATCAACCCAAGGATGTCCACATCAAGACACATAGTAATTGAAATGTCAAAAAACTAATGATAGAGACTCTTTTTTTTGGCATTAAGTCAGAGTTTAATGGTATTGTTAGTAGATTGTACATTGATTATTGATTTGAGTGAGTTTTTGATGTCTCTTTCTCCCACTAGACTATAAATCAATGAGGTAAATTATAATCTATTTTTTTATTGTTACTTACATTTTTTTTCCAGTGTTCCAAGATTCATTCCCCATTCCCCACACCCAGTGCTCCACACAATAGGTGCCCCCAGTACCCACCACCAGACTCTCTCATCCCTCCACGCCCCTCCTTCCAAGTCCCTCAGTTTGCTTCTGTGTCCAAAGTCTCTGTTGTTTCATTTCTCTCCCTGGATTACCCTACTTCCCATTTACTTTCCTTCT
>PITA01017718.1:0-42501 GCA_004023965.1 Spilogale gracilis | reverse complement strand
ATGCTTGCGGAGGGAAGGGAGCCTTGGGGAAGGAACAGATGAGGCGTCACATCCCCCAGAGAGGTGCTGTCATAACTGAGCAGCCATGGGCCATCCCAGCTGCCTCAAGCAGGCAGGACTGTCCCCTGGAGAGTAAAATGACGGTGATCACCAAGTTATCTTCAGCGGAACACTTCCGATGCAGACATTCCCTACAGCTGTAACTGGGGAGGCACAGAGAAGTTAAGTCACTCTCCTGGGTCACACAGGATTCAAGTCTCAGGACGCCTGGTTTGTGAGGCAGGGCACTTGACCACCTTCTCTGAGATGATCGCACTGAGACCAGAACCCTCTGCCCTCTGACAGCGATGTCCCCTCTTCCCCCTCCGCCCCAGGCCATTTCCCACAGTCCTGGAGGCTTGTGTGTTCCAACGTGCCTCGTGCTCCCTTCTTCATCTCTGCAAAGGGACGCCCTTAAGCCTGGGGCCTTCGCGGCCTTCAGCCAACTGTGATGTGAGAAGGGAACTCCCTGGGAACAAGAGGAATTTGAGTAGCGGTCCTTGCAGCAGGGAACCCAGGGCAGGGGAGTAGGGACCAGGGCAGAGAACCTCCTGGGGGCTATTTGTTGACCTCGGCCCACATGGCTCTCTCAAGAGGACAAGGAAGTGAGTGTGTTTGGTTCCCTTTCTGGACATGCTCATTTCTTCGCTGAGCTCAGCCTGCACAGAGGGCCCAAATGAAGGGCCACAGTGTTAAATCCAGCCAGATCCTGGCCCTGCCAGGCTGAGCTGCCCCCAGAGCTGCTCTGACTCTGCACCCTGGTCCCCCAGGCCAGCCTAGATTTGGCACCTGTGACCCCTCCAGCCTCCTGCCCAGCTTGGATGGATGTGTGGATGTGTGGATAGGAGGAGGATGGATGGATGGAGGATGAATGAATGGATGGGTGGGTGGGTGGGGGTTAGATGCAGGATGGGTAGGTAGGTGGGTGTATAGATAGATGAATTGGTGGATAGGTGTATAGATGGATGGATGGGTGGGTGTGTGGATAAATGAACCCAGAAACGGATAGACAGAAGGAATAGAACTGACATCTTGTGCTTTCATGTGAAATTAATTCTGTTCCTTCTGCAGCAGGATCACTCCGAACTGCCAAACTGCAACCCCCCAACAGTGTTAGGAACCTTCTCAGAGGTGCCCCACCCTGTCCTGAGTTCCCCTCTGCCTCAACCCTAAGTACAATGTACGGTTACCCTCTGAGTCTGCATTTATGTCCCCCCAGGATCCTGCATCCCCGTAGGTGAGGAGGGCCAGTGGTCTTACCTTCTGGGTCTTTGTTGCTGTCGCCTATTTGTGTCCTAGCCCCATGGACAGTGCTTGAAACTATGTCTGAAAGACACGAGAAACTCAGCTGAGGGTGGACAGTGTCGTGACAGCTGACTCACCTCCGTGAACTGTTTGGGCAGCCACAGGAGGGAGGGAGCACCTGCTTGGGGGAGCGGGAAAGGCTTCACAAGGGAGGGAGCATCTCTGGGCTTTGAAGGATGAGTAGGAGTTGGCCTGTCAGGAAGAAAAACCTCACAGTTCCCGCATCAGGACAGGATTTGTTAACAGAAGGCACAGTGGAAGAGTCGGCTAAGAAGCAGGGACAGGCTTGAGGGTAAATGAACCAAAACGAGCACTGTGTTGTGCAAGGGACCGACGGACCAGGAGGGTGTCTCTCTGGCGTGGTTCAGGCTGAGGGTGTTGTTTCCCAGGAAACCAGGGATCGGGGGGGGGCACCCAGAGCTACGGTAGGCATGGGCTATTTATGTGTCCCCCATCACGTTCCGCCCAGGGCTTGGCACACAGTCGGTGCTCATAGACTGCATAGCCGGTTTGCTTGGGGGAGTGGGCATGGTCCTGGGTGCTGGCTTCACCCGCCAGAGCAGAGGGAATCCTGTTCTGCCGTCTGCCGAGCGGTGCCAGCCACCCAAGCAGCCTCAGAAGGATTTTTCCCGAAACTAGGTCAGTCTGGAACAAAAAGCCTCCGTTAACCTCAGATCCCTTGCGGCCGAGAACACAGACTGAGGTTCAGACCCTTCACCTTGGGGAGAGTCTGAGCATCCCCACGAGGGTGGGAGGCTGCCAAGGCTGACCCCCTCACTGCGGACCCCCGAGGATGATTGCTGAGCAAGGGGCCGGCCGCTCTGGGTGCGCACAGGGAGGCGCCAGGCTTTCCCCCACCTTGGCTCGGGAGCCGGCCGCAGCCTCTCCCCCCGCCTGGCTCCCGCGTGTGAGCACCTCACGCCCCTCGTGTCAGCTCTGCGCAGGGTGGCTTCACCTCCATCTCCAGAACTCACGGCTCAGCCTTCCCCAGCCCCACGCCCGGAGCCTTCGCTCCCGCCCCGAGCCTGAGCAGACGGGCAGAACCCACGTGCCCACGAATGAGGCAGGTGAGCTTGGCTGTTCCGAGGAGCCCCCCGGCCCTGCCCAGAACCCCTAGGATCCCGGGTGCAGGGCAGCAGCACGGGCTGTGGAGGACGACTGATCAGGGCTTGAGTCCCCCTGTCCCTGATCAGCCGTGTAAACTTGGGCGGGTGATTTCACCTCTCTGAGACTAGGTTCGCTCATCTGCAAAATGCGCCTGCACGGTGCCCCCCCCATGGCGCTGCCGTGCAGATTAAATGGGAGGCTGTCCAGCACCCCCTAAATGAAGCAGCTGCTACCCATCGCCACGGGCTCAGTCCCGCACAGCTTACCCCCTACACCTGGCCTCTGGCCTCCAGCCAGCCCGCCTGCTCCCAGGTCTCCTGGCCCCTGACTTCTCAACACGTCCTTGGTTTGCACAGAGAGGTTGAGTAACTTGCCTGAGGTCACACAGTTAGGAAAGAACAAACCTAAATGAAAACAGTGGCACCCTGACTCCGGGGTCCCTGTTCTTCCTCAGGACCCTCTCCTGCCCCTCCTGTCATGAGCTCCACTCTGGAGCTATTGAGTTTGAGAGGACGGGGGGGCCATCTGATTGGAGATGTGAGCAGGTAGACAAGGGAAAGGTATGGGATGCAGGTGGAGAGGGGCGATGGCAGTCTTCAGCATGCTGGAAGGGCTTAAGGCCATCTAGGGGACCCTCGCCGAGGACGAAGCAGAGAGAACATTTGAGGAGGGGGGGAATGTGGGGGAAGGCCAAGCCTGCCCAGCCCAGACGGCTTCCCCTGAGCTTTGTTGGCTCTACCAATGTACCCAGTCCATGCTTCCCTCGGCTCTCTCCCTAGTGACATTCCACTTGTTCTCACACCCAGCAGAAATGTCCCCCGCCCCCTGCAACCTCTAGGAGCTAGGCCAGCACCATCTCTGGGCTCTGGAGCCCCAGGCATCCTGCTCCTTGATCCTGAGCATATGGGATCTGGCTCCTCCATGTTCCCCAAGCTCCTCAAAGACCAGCCTTGCCCACGCCATCCCTCTTCTCTGGCATGTCCAGCCCAGGCCGGACCCAAGTAGGTGGCATAGAAGGACATTCACTCAACCAGATTTCCGCACTGGGACTAGAGGCCAGCAGGGACAGAGCTAGAAGCCTCTGAGGATGTGAAAACATGTCTCCAGCTCAGAGGCCCCTGAAATCTGGACACCACGGCGGGTAGAGTAGGGGCCTTGGACCCATGCAGTGACTCAGACCAACTTATACCAACTGAAGCCCACCCTGTCCGGGTCAGGATGCCGCTGCCCCCATTGCCTCCCTCTCTGGGCCAGCAGACCAGGCAGCAGGTCTGAGCCGTGGTCCCCGACGGGCGGGCTGGGGCCATGGGAGAGCCAGCAGCACTGAAAGCTTACCAGGGATACACTCGTGCTGGGGAGCCAGAAGCCCTCAAGGTCTGCCATCCCTCCAACAGTCTGTAGAGCGCCCACTCTGTGCCAGGCGGTTCCAGGCGCTGGCAGTCCAGCCAGGCCTGAGGCAGGCAGTGCCCCTTCCCTCCTGTCACAGTCTGGGATACAAAGAGGGGTGCTGGCTGAGACAGTGCATGCCTCAGGGTTCTTCCAGGGGTGAGGCTGGGAGCCAGACAAGGGTAAGGGGGTCTCCGTTACGGGCAGTGACTGGGCCAGGGAGCACAGTGGAGGGTCCATCCCTCAGGCAACTCACGCCTGTTCTGGGCAGGCCCATCGCTGCTGAATATGCCCATTCGCCTAGACCCAGGCTCCTGTCACTAGTGGGAAAATCCGAATCCATGTGGCCGACAGAGAGGGGAGGGACCAAGGCAAGGGCACAAAACCATGGAGGGCTGAGCAGCAGGGGAAAATGTCAGGCATTAGGACCCTGTAGCTGGACTGGCCACAAAAGAGCCCTGAGCATCAGCTAGCTGCTGCTGCATAACAAATTACCCCAACATTCAGTAGCTAAAAACAGCAACCGTGTATTCCCTCACGCTGTGTACGAGGCTCCCCAATCGGGCAGCGGCTTAGCTGGGGGCTCTGGACTCCCGGTCTCTGCGAGGCTGTGCTCGAGCGTGGGCTGGAGCTCCCATCACCAGAAGGTTGGACTGGGCCAGGATCTGCTTTCACCCTCACTCACGTGGCTGTTGGCAGGAGCCCCAGGCCTCATCACGTGGCCTTCTCTACCAGGGCTGCGTGCGCAGTGGCAGTGGGTTTCCCCAGAACAAGTCATCCGAGAGAGAGAATGGCTAAGACTGAAAATGCAGTGTCTTTATACCCTAATTTCAGAAGACACGTACCAGCTCCTCTGAATGCTGCTGGCCACGCAGATCGGCCCTGGTGCAGGAGGGGGCAACACGGAGCCTCAGGGATGGTCTTGGGCAACCCTTCACCTCTCCGTGCCTGGAGTTCCTCACCTGTACCTGGGGTGATGCTCCCTCCCTCCTGGGGTACACAGGCCACTCAGACGTCTTCCAGGAGCCTGGAAGCTCCTTGAGGACAAGCCTGCGTCTTTTCTAACCTTGGGTCCAGCCTCTGGTCACTCAGGCACACGTTAAATGATCCATTTTGTAAATTACAGATCTGCGTCACTCCCCTGCTTCAATCCCTGCAACAGGGCTGGCCAGCCGAGCCCAGACGCACTGACCTGACCTCGTCCTTCTTAAACCTCCTGTCTCACACTCCGTACCACCCAGCCCCATGCTCTCTGCTCTCAGAACCTTCCAGAGGCGAGGATGTTTTTCCACCATCCTGTCCACTTGGTGAACTCCTACACATCCTTTAAAACCCAGCTCAGACATCACCTCTCCTGTCACTCCAGGCTGCTATTCCAGACCCGGGCTTCCACGGCCCCCTCGTCCCTGAGAATCATCCTGCCTTCTCCTACCTGGGTGTCCCTCTCCCCACTCCATGAGATAACTCAAGATTGTGTTTGGCTCGTTTCTGTGGCCCCAGTGGCCAGCATGGGGCCCGGGCCACCAGGGTCGGCACGCGTCGAGGTCCGTGGACATGAAGGAGGGGTCTGGTTTTGGATGCAGTGGGGCTCAAAACCTTGGTTGAGCTACTGAGAAGACCCAGAGCCTCCCCGGCCACTAACCACCGGCCTCCCCAGCCCACAGCTCCTTAGGGACCGGCTGGGGGCCCTCTGCCTAGACAGCTGTGAGGCTGAATAATTTATAAGCCTCTTACCATGGAGCACTGGTGAAATATTTCAATGGAGTCGAGATTATTCATCAAAGTTGGCATCACGCAGGGTTGCCCTTTCCTCCGGCGCCACCAAGGGAGTCGGCCTTTCTTAAAAATAGAAGCGTCATTAACAGCCTCCATCCACCAGGCAGCCGAAGAGGTCATTTTCAAACGCAAATCCCAACTTCTGGCTGCCTCGCCCAAAACTCTCCAGTGACTTCACACTGGTCGCCGGTGGAGGGATGTGGTGGCTTCTCTCTGTCCTCCCCCAGGAAGGGACACGCGGACAGAGATCACCAGAACTTAAGTGGAAGGAAATGGGGAGATGAAGCATTTCTAGGCACGGAGACAGCCGGGCACTGGTCCTGAAGCAAGAGGGAGTCTGCTCATTGGAAAGCAGCCTTCCTTCCTCCTGGGCTCCCAGGAAGATAGTGTCCCACCCCACCTGCACTGAGCTAGGGTCGTATTCCTACGGGGATGGGGATGGGGGGATGGGGGAGGAGGGCAGAGCCCTGGGTCCCAGGTATGGAGGACATCACTCAGGAGAGCTAAGGGCTTGCACTAAACTTCTGCGGGGGAAGAAATCCCGTGAATTGTTAGAGCCACTGAGACTTAAGGATGTATCTTCTTCTGCAGATTAGTCGATCCCCGACGGACCGACTGGGTGCATAAGTAACAGCAGGTTTCCAGTGTCCTTGGTCAGCAGTAAAGAGCTTCGGAGGGGGAAGGCACTGCCCTTCTCTCCGCTTCGTGGCCAGCTAAGACCACAGTAATTAGGGCCCTCGGAGGTCAACGGCGACTTCCAAATGGCTTTCCGAGGAACCCATGTGTGGGAGCAGGATCCTCAGGGTGCCTGGGGGCAAAGGGACCCTGGGGGAGGGAAAAGGTAGAACAGGACCCTGAAACACCCCAGGAAACCTCCCTTTGTCCACTTATGTGGGAGGACCCTGGACAAAATCATTCGAAAACTGGTACCTGTTGCCTAAAGCATAGATTTAGAAAATTCAGCGCTGCCCCTGATAGATGCATGTGGCTCTTGTCACCGGAGGTGTGTCCACTCCAAATGGAGACGTCCTCAAGTATAAAATATGCAATCAGATTCTGAAGCCCCAGAAGGAAAAAAAAAAAGAAAACCCTATAAGATTATCTTGTTAATTACTCATATCGATTACATGTTGTAAAAACATGTCAGATATATTGAATTAAACAAAATTTACTCTTAAAATATTTCACCTAGTTTTTTTTTTTTTTACATTTTAAATGTGGTTACCAGGAAATTTTTAGCTTTAGCGTGACTCATCTTACGTTTCTATTGGATGGAGCCAGTCTCGTCCAACCATTACATTTCTGGGAAGGGGCGCCCAGAGAGGTTAACGAACATGCTCGAGGTCATACAGGGGCATGTCGGCCTGGAGTCCTAAAGCTGAGATGCCTCATGGGTTTATAAAGGAAATCCAATATCCCACTCAGAAAGCGAACAAAATGTAGGCGTGGGAGGTGTCTTGTGCAGGCAGGTAGGGCACCCCCGCCCCACGGCGAGGCCGAGAGGGTTGTGCAAACATCCCAGCTCACAGTGGAAGCCTGCAGGCTCTCTCACCCAAGGGCTTGTGTACAAGAAAGACAGCAGCGGAGGTGGTCGGAGGGGATGGTCGCAGCGAGAGCCTGGCTCATTCTGCCCCTACTTGCCCCCCTTCTGAGGGTCATAGAGACACCCCTGGGAATAGGAAGAGGCAGAAGGGACTGGCTGCTGGACCCCTTGTCTCTATCCTCCCTGTCCAGGTCAGTGAACGAGGGATCAGGGATTATGCACCGAATCAAGGACTCAATGGGCTTGTGTATTACAGGTCAGACCAGAAAGCCCAGCTCATGTGGTAAGTAAAGCGGAGGGCCCGTTGGCTCCCAAAATATCCAGTGGAAGGTAGAGGTTGATCCAGATGCCCTCGTGACGCTGACAGCGTCTGCCTCTCCCCACTCCCAACTCTGTGCCCCTGCGTCTGGGGGTTTCCTACTTCAAAAGATGTGCCACATGAGGGCCCGGTGGCAGCCGGAACCCCTAATCCTCCCTCTGCGGCACCCAGCCCTCCCATCGACACCATCAGGATAAGACATTTGTCTCACTCCAGAGGGGACCGTCAAGCACAGAGTCATTTTTAATGATAGGCGTGGTTTCCTGCGGTGCGGGAATGTTTCAAAACCAGAAGGCGGTGGTTGTTGGGCAACATTGTGAAACCCTGAGTGCCACCCCATCCCATCATTCACGATGGTTAATGGTATGTTGAGTGACTCGTGCCTCCGTTTCTTAAGCAAAATAACTCACGCGTGCCTTAGACATCTTTCAATTTGACAATCGCTGATTGTATGTTCTTTTGATGCGGGGACTTTTCTTTGGCGATGATTGGCACATCTTAGAGTGTGTGTGTTCCAGGAGCCTAGCTCCTGGAGCCTCAGCAACCGTTTCCACCTTTGGTTTCTCCCCAAAGAAGAAACAAAGACAGATCCACAGAAGTGAGCAGGCAGAATCTTCTGGGTTTTAAATGCCATCCCTACTCTCTAGCGGCACAATTTTCATGTCATTTCCTTTACCGAGTCTTCGAATACTGCGATTTCTTTTTTCAGAGAAACAAACTCGCTCTCCCCACTCACGTTGGGTCACTCGGCAGTGGCGAGGATAACTGGCATCAGCAGGTTTGGAAGCAAGCATGGGATGAGTGGGTGTTCGAAGCAGCCGGTGGGCTGCCGGGAGTGAGCCTGGGGCTGCCAGGCCAGCCACGTGCCTTTTGCACAGAAGAGCGTGTGCATGCGGGGGCCGGGAGGGTCAGCTCTGCGGAGGTCAGTCACGAAAACTTCTGCTGTAGCTACACCAAGAGACATCTTCCAGAACCCTGGCGGGCAGTGCTCAAGCAAAGAAGAGGTATATTCTTCTTCTTCTTCTTCTTTAAGTTTTACTTATTTAAGTCATCTCTACACCCAACATGGGACTTGAATGCACGACCCCCAGATCAAGAGTCACATGTTCCTCCAACTGAGCCAGCTGGGTGCCCCAGTGTTTTATTTTTCTGATGTAACAAGGATTCAGTGTCAGTCTACTCTGGAATTTGTCAAAGTCCTTGATTTGCATGAAACTTCAAGAGTCAAATTGTTCTATCATCTGCTTCCCCCAAACAACAGACTGCCCCCATTTCCCACCCGTCCCTGTCCTCCTTCCCAAGGGCAGCCTATTTCAACTGTTTTGGATTATTTTTTGGTCTTTATCATATCTCTAAATCACCTGCTTGTTTTGAAGATTTGGGGGGTTTGGGGCTTCCTATTCGTTCTTAGGTTTGGCATTATCTCTGGACTGTCCCCTATGGCAGATGGGGATATGGCTTTCTTTCACCCCCCCCCCCAGAAACCCCACACAACCCTTGTACTCCTGTTATGGTTATTTCATAGTTGCGTGGAATCAACAATGAGTGTTTCCATAACGATACCCATGAAATGCTATGGATGGTCAGCTGCAGTGTGAACTGTGCTTATGTCACCTTCCCTACCCAAATTTGGTTTTCCTAAAGTTAATATGTTTTTATAAACAACTCCAGACCAAGCGTGGAGCTCAATGCAGTGCTTGAACTCACCACCCTGAGATCAAGACCTGAGCTGAGATCAGGAGTCAAAAGCTCAATGGACTGAGCCACTCAGGTGCCCCTTCCTAAAGTTAATATTGATTGTTACACTTGTTTTGTTCTTGATTAGAAGTTCTTTTTACCAATTTAGCCATAAACTCCCTACCTATAATGTCTATACCCCACATGGTCTACCCTGGAGGCTTCCAACATGCTCATGTCTGGTGCAGAGCTGGTGTCCTGGATTCTTCTTCTCCTCTTTGCTGGGTTGGATCCTCTATCTTCTGTATCCCATATTTCCTTCTGTTTGGATGTTTCTCTTTTATTTTGGAGTGATAGAAGTTGATTCAGGAGGAAGAGCCCGTAGGAGATAGATGTTTGCATGCTACACAACTGGGAAAGTGTCTACCATCATACTTGATGGATAGTTTGGCTGGGTATATTAGACAGATTTGATGGAGGAAGAGGACCCATGGTTAGAGCTGTGGGAAAGGGAGCTCCCGCCCAAGAATTGGGTCTTGAACATTGTAGAAAGGGCTAGGACAGTGGCATTGGGGAAGAGGGAGTTCGTGACTAACAAAGAATCAATGGGCCGGAGCTTGTGGGGAATTGCTGAAGCCACACACAGCTAGCCGCCATGGTGGGAGCACCCATGCCCCGATAAAGAGGTCTCTGGTCAGTCGCTGCCTGCAAGAAACCATAGCCTCTTCAGGGAGACCTGGGCCTCTGCTGGTCAGCAAGCTCAGGGACAGAGGACAAGTCAGATGTGGATCAAGGGACAATGAAGACAAACTGGGGCCCACCGGACCTTTTTGCACCTGTGAGTCACTGTGTCTGACTAGAAAGGTTTGGAGAGGAATGGCTTCTGCTTTGCTTTCTCCAGCCCACCTTCACTGTGCTATGGGAGGACATCTTCCTCTCTTGGAATCAGACACCCTTTGGCCAGCAGAGCACATAAAATGATCTTTCAGAAACAGCACATAAAATGATCTTTCATTCCAGCTTTATTGAAGTATAATGGACAAGTAAAATTGTGTATATTTAAGATGTGCAGTGCAATAATTTGATATCTATCGATTGTGAAATAATGGCCACAGCCAAGTTCATTAACACATCAATGACTCACATAGTTGCCCTTTTATGTGTTCAGTGAGATTGGCTGGTCACACAAAGCCTTGTTCCCCACAGATGACTGATCCAGGAGGCTCCAAGTCATGATTCAAGTAACCTCCTTGCCAACATATACAATAGAGGAGGGGTCTCCTCTTTATCATTAGTGAGTGGTGGGTCATGAAAGCCTTTAAATCTGGCCAAATCCAAAAATGAATTCCAGATCTCTATGTGCACACTTCTGGAACCACTCTGGCTGCCAGAACTGTACCCAGCAGCAAGCATTCAGGGAAGCAGAGCTACCATGGGTGCTATGGGGATTGATTATAGAAATTAAACCTTGCAGTCTGGGGAGAAGCTGGGAAGTGAACGTCCAGAGGAAGAGGGGAGGTCATAGAGGAGGCACTGACCAAGGTCCTGGGGCAGGACATACATGGGCAGGCCCAGAGTCACAGCAGCCAAGAACACTCAGTCATCCACATGGGAGCAAATTAGAGGGGCTAAAGGAGAGGTCTGGAAGAAGTCTGCGACCTCCAGGACTGGGCCTCGTGCTACAAGTGGTCCTCAAAAGGGGAACATGTGTGAAGGAGACAGAAAACAAGATGGCGCCCACTGGGCGCGTCACATTTCCACCTGCATTTCTGTCCACAGAGACTTTCAGAGAGCAATGGCTGCTACCTCCCTCTGCCTGCGAGTCCCACGGACTACCTTCCCCTGGGCAGCTCCAAGGAAACCACACAGGAAGGGCGTTCTGTTACTGAGCTCATGAGAGGACAGTTCTCAGCACGCCAGGCAGTGGGATCCACATGAATCCCTTTGTGATCGTTTTGCTCCCAAAGTTGGTCTTGACTAGCTATAGACTTTCTCAATCTCAATCCTTTGCCTATAGCCCTGTCCCCGTTCCAGACTGGTTTCTTTGTCTCTAGCACATTTTGAAAGGTGAAAGTAATATGTTTTGGTATCAGTCCATTCTCATTAATTTTCCCGGGCACTCAGTAGACATGGCAAGTAGAACATTTTTGCTCATTTCATTGGTGATGTCTTTCCTCTGTCTTCCCTCATTGAACTTCAGTCTCTGCATATTTACTTCCTCAACTCCTCTCCAGTTCCCTTATTTTTCTTACTTTTCATCTCTGGGTCTTTTCCACTCTGCTTCCTATAGGATTGGGTCATAGTCCCCAGCTCTTATACTGGGGTTTAAATTCCTGCTGCAATATTTTTATTTCCCCAGAACTGTCTTACATCTCTGCACATCCTTGTTCGATGGCACCTTGTTCTCATATAAGGACTTCTTGTTCCTCCGAGCGCATTGTTGAGAATCAGCGTGGCCACGTCTCATAAACACGCCCCGCCTGTGACCACGCAGTCCTGCTTCTATCATATGTCCAACTGCGAGATGAAAGCATGTGTTTGCATAAAGACTTGTACAAAAATGTTCCTCGCAGTTTTGTCTGTAATGGCCACAAATTGTCAACAACCGAAATGCCCACCAACTGGAGAATGGATAAATTCAAGTATGTTATATTAAACAGTAGAATACTATTCAGCCATAAGAGAAGCAAACTGGAGACGGAAGTGGTAACATGGAGCCCCACAAGCATCGATCTGAGGGAAGGAGCCTGACACAGACGAGTGCACACCGCGGGGTTCCACGGACACGAGCTCCTGCAGCAGACAGAACTTCCTGATGGCAGTAGAGATCAGAACAGGGTCCTCCTGGGCAGCGGCTGGGAACGGGACCAGACTTGACAGAGCTGGGGAGAGGGTCTCCTGGCTGATGGAAACATTTGCCACCTCCAGATAGGTATGCGGTACATGGGCGTATACAGTTGTCAAAACTCATCAAACTGTGCTCTTTGAGATCTGTGCGCTATGTTTCATTTCAAAAAAGAGGAAAAGCTAATCAGAAGCAGTAGTGTTTGCCAAGCGGGGTCCTCACTGGTTGGGTCATTTCCTTCGGGGCCATGCAGGCTCAGAGTGTTGGGTCTTCTCACTTGGAAAGGTCAGTTTCCCTGAAATGATCTCTGACCTCTTGCCCATGGAAGACAAGGTCAGGCTGCCAGTTTTCTAGCAGGTGCAGGGAGGATAAGGCAAGGGCTCTTAATACTAGGTGTGATCTTCTGCTGTCAGTGTGGTCCCCCATCCTCATGTGTTCCCGGTACCCCCAGTGCTTTACCCTGGCTATGGTCTGAATATATGTGTCTCCCCCAAATCCATATGTTGGCACCCTAATGGCCAATGTGACGGTCATTAGAAGTGGAGCCTTTGGGACCTGCTTAGGTCATGAGGGTGGAGCTCTTATGAATGACATCAGTGGCCTTGTGAAGGAGACCCCAGAGGGCTCCCTTGTCCCTTCTACCATGTGAGGACACAGTGAGCCGGTGCTGGCCGTGGACCAGGGAGAGCTTTGATCTGGGACTTCCCAGCTTCCAGAACTGTGGGAAATAAATTTCTGCTGTTTAGAAGCCACTCAGGCTGGGTATTTTGACTGGATAAACAAAGATAGTTCTCTCTTGGAAACAAGCCTCGGGTTTTCTGCTAGGCTCAGGAAGAAGCAGTCGCTCAGTCGAGGGAGCATAGGAGGGAGACTAACCATTCTCATTTCAAATAACCCTCCTGCTCTCCCCTTCTAGAGGTACATGATATCACCAATTTCTAAACTAGCTTTCTCTCTCTCTCTCTCTCTCTGTCTCTTTCTCTCTCTCTCTCTTTCTTTCTTTCTTTCTTTCTTTCTTTTTCTTTCTTTTTTTTCTCCTTAGTTTTCCAGGCCACCAGCTGCCTTCCAGCCTGCTCAGCCTTGCCTGGTGGGCCACGGTTGGTCCACAAGTTTTCAAGCTTCCAAAACACTGTTTTGGTTTCTTTTCCTTTTCTCTTGATACTTGAGACCAATGCTGTTCAGGTGATCTTTACCATTATTTACTGAGCTTCCAAGAAAAGGCAAGTGTACACGCGTGTGTCTACACCACTGTGCCTTTCCCAGAAGGCCCAGCCTTTGTGCTGCTCTGCCACCAGGGGCACAGCTGTTATCCTCATGGTTGCAACATGGATGCTGCTGCCCTGGGCATCAAATTCACATCCCAGGCAGACTGAGCGCATCCCCTTTGATAGGAAAGCAAGCCAGCTCCCTTCCTCTCACATCACATGGCCACTCCTAGCTGCAGGGGAGCCCCATAACAACTACCACTGGTGGGTTCATTGGCACCCCAACAAAACAGGTTCTGTTTACGGTGGATAAGGTATATTTCCACATCCTGCTTAGGCCGTATGCTTATTCCTAAGTCGCTCACTGAACCTGGAGGGAATGGAGCATGTGATTGCTTGGCCCAGGCCGTATGCCCACTCCGATGACAGCAGAGCGGTTTGGGGACTGGCCAGCACCACGTTGGAGGGGGCAGGCTGATCCCCCAAAGGAAATGTGGTGCCAGCCCCGAAGCCAGGCAGTCATGGTGCACCCGAGCCTGGCATTGCGTCCAGTCTGCTCCCCACTCCCCTCCCGTCTCGAACTCAGGGCTGCTCCTGCCCAGGCCTGGGGTGGGGGCTGCGAGGGGAGGGCCTGCACTTCGCTGAGCCTCACCGAACATTGACCTCAGACCTCTGCGCCGATGATCTCACCCATTTCTGAAGGAGGCAACGTTCCTGAGTGTCGGCCGAGATGCTAACAATAGCCAGGCGTGGTGCGGCCTGATTGCAGCCACTAAAAATAGCAGCTCATTCCAAAGCCTCATCAGGGGAGAAAGGGCGATGAAAGCAGGTTTGAAGGAGTGGGGGGAGGCGGGGAGGCGCAGAGAGGGTCTAGACCCTGAAGCCAGAGCCTCGGGAGCGGTGCCCATCCAGGAGCAGCAGATCTGCCAGGCACCCCGCTGCCGAAGTTGCCCCCGGCCCCAGGCAGCTGGTCACGAGCGCGCTGGGTGGCCCTTAGGCGTCGGCAGATGTCTGCTGCTCGGAGCTTGGCGGGCCCCGGGATGCAGGACACAGGGCCATGCCCTCCGAGACCCCGCTACACCGGGCCCCGCCTCCCGCTGCCTCACGTATGGGCCCTTGGCCATCACCCACGCGCTTACAGACGACAAGATCCCGTGTCTGCCATCCTGCAACGCCCTTCTGAGGCCTGGCCCACAGCCAGCCTGCCTGGGAGCATATCCCACCTCTGCTGCATCTTGGCTGTTGGCCTTCAGCAAGTGTCACGTCCTCTCTGGGCCTCAGGGCCCTCATCTGTCAAATGGGGAAACCAACGGTACCCTCACCTAAGGGTATCGGGACGACCGAATGCAGTGATCCCCTTGAGAGCCTGGCCCCCGCCGAGCAGGTAGGTCGT
This sequence comes from Spilogale gracilis, assembly GCA_004023965.1. NCBI lineage: Eukaryota > Metazoa > Chordata > Mammalia > Carnivora > Mephitidae > Spilogale > Spilogale gracilis. The sequence goes on along the minus strand of PITA01017718.1, from coordinate 27,906 downwards.
GCTGAGCAAGTGCCGGCCACCACTGTGACCGTCCACACCGCAGGCCACGCAGCGGCAGGCCACAGGGGCCAGGATTTGGGTGCGGGCCCCTCCCCGCCCAGAGTCAGGGCACTTTCCCATAACCCGGCCGCAGGGTCTGGAGCTGAAGGTCATCGGACAGGTGGGCACAAGGAGCATTGGGTGGGGGGCTGCAGTCTTAGCTTCGAACCCAGAGTCCCCCATCCAGCGGCCGAGGCCCTGAGTGTTCCCAGCCTTGAACTTCAAACCCCCTTCTCCATGGGAGGCCCCACGTCCGGGGAGCGGGAGGCCCGGAGGCATCTCCACCAGGGTCTGCACAGTGGTCAGGAAGCACGGTCCCGGGGAGGGGCGTGCGGTCTCTTGGGGAAGCTCGCTGACCGCCCCAAGTCAGCACTGCGCACATCTGAGCCCACCCTCCACGGAGGCCGTGTGGCCAGTCGTGTGTCCCGCTGGGGGCCACGGTACGCAGGCTCACCCTGGGGCGTGGTTGCAGGCGGGTACTCAGGAGACCTCAGCGAGCTTCCCCTCCTGCCTCGCGCCAACAGCCCCAGCGCCCGGGTCCTGAGCCCGGCACGCGGCCAGTGCTCAGGGGGCAGCACTCACATGCCAGCCACAAACAAGACAGGTCTCAGCATCCCGGTCCCTCCCACGTCCCGTCCCCGGCCACTACCTTCCAAGCACAGTCACAAGGCCCCTCCCCAGACATGGGGCACGAGGCTGGAGAGGGCGCCTGGCCCCTGGCTGGGTAGCAGGGGCACCAGCTGCTGAAACATATGTCTCCTTGACTCCGCCCAAAGAGCAGGTGTGTGAGCTCTGCGGTCCCGACCAGCAGGGGCTGACCTTAGAATGCCTGCAGAGGTCCCTCTCCAGATGCAAACCCCTTGTCACTGTCTACAGCGATGTCCCAGCACGGCTGGGACAGGCCTGTGCCCCAGAGAGAGAACCCAGCAGGGCTCAGCCTAGAGAGGTCCCCCAGGGAGCAGAAAGCATTCCTGAACCAAAGGCACACTCCAGCTCGGCTTGGAAGGAGCTTCCTTAGGAGGTGGATAGTCTGAAATGAGGGGAAACAACCTTGGAGTGGGGCTGGCATTTCCACTTGGAAGGGACCATGTGACGAGTGATGCAATAGTGGGTCTGCCTGGAGCCAGGGCCCACTCGGGCTGATCCTCAGACCCGCGCAGAGCCTGAAGGCAGAGTGGGGGCCCACGGGGCTGTGGAGACAGCATGATAGGACCAGACGATCGCTGCTCTGCAGCCCCCGGTAAATCGATGCCTGGGCGGCCTCCCCAGGCAGGAGCCATTCCCAGCCGCAGCAAGAGGGAAACTGAAGACAGAGATGTTCTCAATGACACCAGGAACGTGCAGTCAGCCCACTGTGGCTGGTGGGCAAGCCCATGGTCAAGCAGCCCCTGGCCCCGGGTCCCGGTGTTGTGGCACAGGTCTCGTGGCGGGGTTTCTGGGGCAACTGGCCAAGTTCTAACGCTTGATCTGGGAGATTTTTCCAGTCATAACTCATTAAGCTACATGGATTTCGTATGTGTTTTGTGTTTTTTTCCTATATCTGTGTCTTATTTCACAATTAAAAGGAGCCCTGGCCCAGAGGCGGGGCTGGGAAGGGCCTCGAGGAGCCCGGGGGCCTAGTGGACCCCAGGTTCCGACCGAGCTAACACGGTTGTGGCGGTTGGTGCCACCTGGAGCGCCCCCACCTCCAACGGCCCCCCGAGGGCTTCTGGAGACCAAGCCACTGTCCTGCCCGGGACTCAGCCCGGCCCACAGCAAGCTCACAGGCTCGGGATTGAGGAGTGCAGAGCGTTCGCGAGCCCTCCCCCTCCTGCAGGCCGCAGGGGCTGGGACAGCACCGAATCCCCTGTGCTAAATCTCCTCCAGAGTACGCAGTTTCTGTCTTCCCAAGTGAACCCTGGCAGGCACACCGCATGAAGGCATTTGTTATAATTAACATGATGTTACAATAAGCCTGATTACAGTGCTTTAATTAACACCAAATGTGTGCCATTGGACCCTCACAGGGAGACCCTAGGGGGCCACCTCATTAGGCCACTGGTCCAAAGACGAGCCTGGGATTCAAGTAGCCGTGGCAGGTGCCGGGTCTGAAAGTGGCACCCGGCCATCTCCGGCCCTCCACCCCAGCTGGACTCCCCGCCTTCCCCCGACCCTGTGCCAGGCGGCCTCTCCCGCCTGTCTGCAGCCCCGCCATCCCTACACTTACCCTTTTGGCCCCGGACTCACCCTGCATTTCCCTCCTCCAAGCCCTGCTCAGAAGAGCCCTTGGATGTCCCTTTCTGCCTGCTTGTCGCCTCCCCTGAGAAGCCCTGCCTGATGATCGCCAGCCTCGTGGAGTAATCCCTCCCCCAGCTCTGGATCCCACTCTGTGTAACCCCTACCTACATGAGGGCCATCTCCCCCACCAGGCCCAGCTCCTGTCCACGTCCCCAGTGCCCGGCCCAGGGTCTACACTGCTGGACTCCCAGCCTCAGATATCAACCACAAAACCCCTCGATGGCAAATGATGAAGTCAAAGCCAGAGAGGGAAAGCACCTTCCCTGGGGCTGCCCAGCGAGTAAAGAGCAGAACTGGGACTCGAACCCAGGTTGCTCACCTTCTGGCTCTTGCCTTGCGCCGTACAGCTCCAGGAGGCAGCCGGAGGAGGCACTCAGCTCTAGCGGAGGCCGCCCCCACTGCTCCCCAGGAGGGCAGAGGAGGCCTGAACTGATCGTCTCTGAAAAGGCAAAGCCACACATAAAGAACAGCTTCGAGCCTGACAACTGGATACATCAGCTTCTTCGCCATATGTCGCAAATGCCACCACAAAGAAATCAAACACGGCGCCCATCCCTGCCGGGAGCTCGTTCCAAGCTGAAATGTGAGCCCTAGAATCCAGGGAAGGCCCGTGGGGCCCCTGGGTGCAGCTGGCCCCAAGCCGGGAGCCCTGGGCGGGGGCTTCTGAGAAGACCTCCGGGCCAAGCAGCCGTGGCTCACGCTCCCGGGCCGACCGCAGACTGGCCCCGACACACAGGCGCTGGAGCAGGAACCCTGCCCCGACTTCAAAACAGGGATAACGAACAGTATTTATGGCCGCAATAATGCTCTAAAACAAGGCACCCCCAGACTCAGGGCTCACGGGTCAGCCCTCCAGGCTGGGCTCGGCCGCATGGTTCCTGCGGTCTCGGTGGGCCTCACCCGGTGTGGCTGGTGGGTGGCAGGCCATCAGTGATGCATGGTGCTCGCCCGGCCCGGGGCAGGGCGCGGGCGCATTGCCGGGGAGGGGGCACAGGAGCAGGAGCGCAAGGGGGAGACACGCCGCCTCCGGAGTCCTGGGCTCGGCACAGTCAGCTGCTCATCCCATGAGCCAGAGCGGGCCCCAGGGCCACGTTCAGGGTCAGAGGGTGGCCCACCCACCCACCGTGGGAGGGCACTGCAGCAGCACCTGCGACAGTCGGCCGGCAAGGGAAGGGCAGTTACTACAAGCTAGCAGTGCTGCGGGACCCCAGGGCGATGGGTCAGGAGGAATAAGAAGTTGGGGGTGTGAAAACACTCTGTAAACAAGCCACAGGGCCCCCCACATCTGGTCCCTGCAGTGTCCCAGCCTTCAGCCTCTGGTCCTCCAGGCTAGCCTTTGCCCCTGGCTTGTTCTTTTTTTTTTTTTTTTTTTAAGATTTTATTTGTTTATTTGGCAGAGATAGACACAGCGAGAGAGGGAACATAAGCAGGGGGGAATGGGAGAGGGAGAAGCAGGCTTCCTGCCCAGTGGGGAGCCTGATGCGGGGCTCCATGCCGGGACCCTGGGATCATGACCTGAGCTGAAGACAGATGCTTAACAACTGAGCGACCCAGGTGCCCCCCCCCATACCCCGTGACTTGTTCTGAAACATAGTTCTTAGCACACCACTTCCAGATCTGAAGGTCATTCCTGGCTCCCCGCTGCTCACAGGGCCTCTGGGACCTGACCCCATGCCTGCCTGTCAGCCCTCAACCCTCCTTCTTTATACTTCCCCTTAGTATGACAGTGACAGAGTGGGACTTATGTCCTCTCCTGCCCCAGGACCTTTGCACAGATCCTTTGGCCTGGAACATCTGCCCTTTGTCATTTCTTCACCCACAGTTCAGCCCCTGGGCAGCCTCCCTTATCCATCCACCTGGGGCCAGGAGTGTCCTCGGGGCTCCCACAGCCCCAGGGCCCCCGTGTCTACAGCGCGGGTCACCCTGTGGAGTTCCTTACCCTAAATCCAGAAAGCCAGAAATTTGTCAGATTCATTTACAAAGCCCAGTTTTCCTATACAGTATGGTTGGTATATAGTCGGTGCCTAATAAATGTTATATCCTGTTTCCTTGTTCTTGTTTGATCTTCAGTGTTCCAGAGGAGGGACAGCAACAGAAGCTGAGAGGCAGAAGGAGGTTTAGCGATAATCTGGCCCTACCCTGACACCTACAAATAGGGAAATTGAGGCCCAGAGAAGAAAACGAGCATGCCTAGGAACACACAGCAAAACTGTCCATTCCCTCATTCATTCACTCAACAGATTTTTACTAAATGCCTGCTCTTCGCATAGGGGCCCTGACTGCTTCTCCTAGGACCAGAGCATCTCCCCTCCGCGTGGAGCCTGGGCAGAGGAAAGGCCAGATTTTGTTGCTGAGATCCTGGGAGGACCTTCTTACGTCATGGGCTTTTCCAGCCCTGGAGCGTGAGGAGGGCAGAGGGGAGCAGAATGTCACAGAAAACGATGCCATTCCGGGGTGGGTCCCCAAGGCAGCAAACAACTGGAAGTGTAGGACAGAAGTCCTTTCTGCAGGCTCTCCCATCGCCCCTGATGGTACCCATCATGGAATGGGTTGCTATGGTGATGGGATGGGGCGCCGACAGGAAAGGGCTTATGAAAACATCGCAAGTAGAAAAGGGCAAAGTTCCTGCTTGGAACTAGGGCGAGACCCCCCTCTGCTCTCCCTGGTCCCCAGGAGGCCTGTGCCGGGCCCTGCAACAGCATAGCAGAGGCCCCCTCCCCCGCACCCCTTCCCAGCCACGGGCCCAGGGGTCGCCGGGTGCCACCTCGGCAATTTGCCGGAGCTCATATGCAACTACTAAGTGGGTGACTAGATCCATTGTTCAAAAGTTATCTTTAGACAAGAGCATTTATCAAGTTTAATTAATGTGTCAGGGACTCTGGTACGAGAGATTGTTCCGAAGGCAGTCCTGATAATACTAATTTTTGTACATTAATGCCAACTCGGCACCAAGGGCTGAGCAGGAAATAGACCATCAGTGCCTCCATCACCCAAAACATAGAGAGGATTTCCCTCCCTAAATCAGATTAAATGTGCGTGGATGCCTGAGTGGTGGGCGGGAGGCTGAAAGCCCAACAGAGAGCCAGGCTCTGCCGCTCTGAGGCTGAGAAGCCGGGACGCCCGTCTGAGCAGCCTTCAGCCCTGGGCTGGGTCAGGCGCTGCCCGCCTTCAGTGGAATCCACACATCAAGTTGATATTTGCTTCCCTCATTTTGCAAAAGTAGGAGCTCAGGTCCAGGGAAGCTCCATGGTTTGTCCAGGCCTCGTGGTTTCGTTGAGCAGGATGCCGAGGCCCTCCAGGTCCCCAGACCTCCGGGCATGCCAAGCCCGTCAGCCGGCCGACTCCAGCGTCCACGGCGCACGAGCTCCGGTCTAGACGGTGAGCCTCTGTGGTGCACAAAGTGGATAAGACCACTTGCTCGTGGAGCTGACCTTCTGCTGGGGGTACAGACAATGGGGGCAGGGGATAAAGGGAATGGGGGGAGGTGGGATGAAGAAGGAGGAAGAGGAGGCTGACCAGGGCATGCTGGAACTGGGAATCTGGTCCTTGCAGAGACTGGGGAAAGGGGACACTCACCTGGGGGCGCGGGGTCACTGACGCGCGGTTAAGGGCGTGGGTGGTGGAGCCGCTCGCCCCGGACTGATATCCTGCTCCTCGCAGACCAGCTGTGTGACCTTGGGCACCTCACTCCACCTCTCTGTGCTTCCGTGTTCTCATCTATGACATGCAGAAGAAATCTGACTCTCAGATTGGAGGAGTTTACAACCCGAGACACAAGAGGTCCCGGCCCTCGGCAGGCCAGGGGAGCCCACCCAAAACACAGCACACATCAGAATCCCCTAGAGGACTTACTGACCCTGCCCCAAGGTATCCCATTCAGGAGATATTTGATTTGGTTGGGCCCTAAGATTTGCATTTCTAGCAAGTTCCCATCTGAGGCTTGCTGGCCTGGGAACCCCACTTTGAGAACCACGAGGGTAACTGGGAAAGGCAGTGCTGGTCTAGCATGCAGGGTGTGGTGAGTGGGGGGTTCCTACTGTTGTTTCTAAAACACAGAAGACCCCACTTTACAGTTTGCAGGGTGTTCTCATCCAATATCACCCCACACGAGGGTGGGGACTGTATTTCCTATTTGCCAGGGATGAAAGGTGACTGGTCAGGGGCCCCAGGCCTGGCTCAGGAGGTAGCTAGCGGGGAGTCAAACCCGGACCTGGCACCTCGTCCCATCTGTCTTAACCGTGGGCTTTGTTCGGTCCACGGTCAGCTCTCCCGGAGGATTTGCCACTTTTCCTGAGTTCCTACTATGAGCCGGTCACCTGCTTATGCAGCACAGGCATTGCCCCATGTGACGCACCTGACCCCCCTGGCAGCCAAGCGAGGGGGGGCGGGAAGCTGAGCTCAGGGCTGGCCACGCCTCCTGCTCCCCGGGGACTGGGCTCAGAGCCTGGATCCACACCCTCTGGCTCCCGGCCCTGGGCTGTCCCTGCCACCAAGTGCCTTCCGCCCAGGGTGGCACAGGAGAGAAGCCGCAGCAGGAAGGACCCCGAGGGTAATTGCATTCCGCTGCGAGCTTGGCCCAGGCACGCCTCATGTGACCGTGGGCCTTTGTTCTCAGCCCTCTGCAAAGAGACTCTTCAACCACCAAGTCCCTCATTTTCAGCTCCCTTTTCTCAGGTCCTCAAGTTAATTATTCGCAGGTGGCAAAGGACTCGGAACTCCAGAAACGAGTCATTTCGAATGGCAGAGCTCATTATCTGCCTTGTGCACATGTCCCTGGGAGAGCCAGGGAGATTTGCTTTTGTCCTGGGAGCGTAATTACAGGAAAAGTTCGAGCGGAGCTGCGCTCAGCTCCCACCTCGGTGCGTGGCCGGCTCCCGGCAGTGGCTGAGCCCACAGACCCAGCAGCCCAGGGCCTCAGAGCCCGGCTCCCTTGACCTTCCCTAGGCCGGCAGTTTCGAACACCCACACCTGACCATGGGCCTTGAGGGCTTGAAAAGTGTCCCCCAATAACTCATGCCCACCCAGAACCTCGGAAGGTGGCTTCGTTTGGAAGCGAGGTCCTTACAGGTGTGATCAGTTAAGGATGTGGACGATGAGATCCAAAGGTGGTGTCCTTATCAGAAGAGGAGAACATGGACACTCACGGGGAGGGGCCATGGGATGTGGGCAGCAGAGACTGGAGTGATGGGGCCACCGGGAGCCCAGGAGCACTGGGGCCACCATAAGCTAGAGAGGACGGAAGAATCCTCCCCTGGATTCTCAGAGGGAACAAGGCCCTGCCTACACCTTGATCTCAGACTTCCGGCCTCCAGACTGGGAGAGAGTGAATTTCTGTTATTGTAAGTCACCGGTCCGTAGTCATCTGTCACCGCAGCCCCAGGAGACTGACCTGGCTGCACACGGCAAGGGTCCTCCCCAACGCTCTTGCTTCTCCTCCCACAGGCCAAATCTCCATCTCTGCCCCCTGAGCCACCACCCGACCCCACATGCGGGCAGCCCTCAGCAGGCTTCTCTTCTCCCCTTCATCCTCTGCCACCCCCTCTGCTCACGAATCCCCACGTCCACCTTCAGCCCAGACTCCAACATCCAGCCACTTGATCAAGCAGAACCAGAAGTCTCCTTGCTCCTTAAACAGCCTCTGCAAACCACACTCCTCTACTTCTTGATGTCAGGCCCTAAGCATGCCCGGGGAGCCAGACCCAGGTCCTAGGAGAAGGAGGTGGAAGATAAAATTGGGAGGAAGTTTGGAGTATGGCTGAGTCCTAAATAGCCTTCACAGACCACCTGCTCCCAAAAGCCTTCCTGCTCCCATCCTGGGAGGGCTCCTCGGAGCTCGCCCAGCCCCTGTTCACAATCAGTCCCACAGCACTGACACACAGGAGTAGATAGGACAGGGCTGGTGTCATACTCAGGAAAGCCATCAACACCAAGTTCTTCTGGCTTCTTACTACACCCATCTCAGCATGTGCCTCGTGGTCACAATATGACTGCTGTGCATCCAGACATCTCCTCCACATTCCAGGCAGAAAGACCTAAAGGCTGAAAGTCACAAGCCCTCTCCTTGGAAGACAGACATTCTCCCCAGGCAGTCCATCCACCAGCAGTGGGTTACATGACCATGTCTAGCCGCAAGGGAGGCTGAGAACTTGAAGGCTTTGCCCTCCAGTTTCTACATTAGAGGAAGGTAAGAGAGAAGTGGGTGAGAGTAGGTCATTCAAGGCCATCAGCTCTGATCCAAGCATCCCAGTGTCCCAAGCCATTCCAGGTGTGGCCACGTCCTTCTTCCCACTCACCCTTGGCCCCCCTCAGATCCAACCTGCCACCTCCTGCCCCGTGACACCTGTCTGCTCCCCTTGCTTCTTCAGCTGGCATGCCTGGCTGACCAACCTTAAAGCATCAGTCACAAGCCATCCAAAAGGCCGCCTCCTCCATGAACAATCCCTGACCTCTCTATCCAGCCCCTTGTGGACCCCACCCCTTGCCGGCTGCACAGTGTCATAGTTGCCCAACTGCCACCTCATGTAGAGCCCCCTGCCAAGATCAAGGACAGTGGCCAGCTCAGCCCCGTCCACAGCCCTTATCCCAGCGTGGGCCTCTGCAACCCTGTGAGCTGTGATCGGGGCTGAGTCGGAACCAGACGGCTGTTCCACTCCCTCCCCATCGCGATGCTCAGTGAAGCAGGTGACAGAAGAGCCATGGGGGGGGGGGTGCTTATGGTTTGACCTCGGCAATGAAGGAGGACGGGGCTCTCCCGTGTCAGCAAAGGCAGGGCCCAGCACCACTGAGCGTTCCAGGAATAACAAACAGACAGCAAAACCAGGAAGTTGGTGCTGATGACCTCTGTCCTCCCTCCCTGGACACCAGGCATCGCCCACTGAGCAGCGGGAGAACTGAGGCTTTGAGAAGGAAGGAGCCCCCCGGAGCCCCCCAGGGAGCCAGGCACAGCCAGGGTCGGGCACTTCTGGGTCTGGAAGCGTGTGGGACAGCAGGGGGGATGAGACCAGAGACTAGGGAACCTCAAGCTTCGCCCCCAGCAGCTCTTCGGGAGCCTGTTCTAGGTGGGCTCTTCCCGGAGGGGGCAAACAAGTCTGCGGGCAGTTCCGTAAGCTCCGAGCATCCCTGGTCGTACTTCCTGCATCTTGTGGCATCATGGTGACTGCCCTGGCCAGAGCCACCAGCAGCCCTCCCGGGTCGCTGCTCCAGCTCTGACTTCCTGGTCCCCACTTCCCTGCCACCTCTGACCTGGCCAGAGCACTGGCTCTCTTCTGACTTGGCAGCTGGAGTGACCCTAAATCAGGCCTGTCAAGGCCCCGTCCTCGGCTCCTGACCCCCAAGTGCACCCCCAAGCCCCTGAAGTTCTTATGTGACCCTCCCACTGACGTCAGTTCCTACCACCCCTTCATTCCCCTCTCGGAAGTCCCTCCCCTCGGCTCTGCTCCAACAGCGCCAGCTGCCTGGACATTTGTCCCCTGGGCCTCTCCCCTTGCTCTAATGTCACCTTTCGATCATCCTGTTTAAAATTGCCTCCTCTGCCTGCACGTGGGCTCCCACGACGTCACGTTTCGCTGGACCTTGCTCCTGGCTGCCCCGCTAGACGCCTCTATACATGTGTAGCTTGTGCACAGCCTGTCCTGATGTCCCTGCTGGAATGTCAGCTCCGCGGGGCGGGGTGGGGCGGGGCGTCCCCTCTGTCCTGCTCTCGCACCTCCCTCGAGCCCCCCGAACAGCACCTGGCACCCGGTGGGCACGGCTCAGTCCTTGCTGGCTCAAACAAGAGGAGATGGGGGGGCCAAGTGAGTTTGGGGGCAAAGAGTGGTTGCCAAGGTGTGGCAGGGACGATGGCCACTGGGGCATCTCAGACCTGCTGGGGGAGCGGAGATACCATGGTGTCTCCGGGGAGACCCAGCGCCGGGGGTCCCAAGAGCCAGTCCCAAGCGCCGCCCTGCTTTCCCAGAAACTCACTTCCTCTTCTGCCAGATGGGAGTCATGGGACCTACATCGGGGCAGCCGTAAGGCCCCCGGGGTGAGCGAGGATGAAACGGGCTCCCGGTCCCAGGAGCATCTGGCCTTTGCTGAGCACAAGCGCCACAGTGAACCCCTGTCACAGCTGGGTGCCTTCCCCTCTCTTGCTCCAACACAACCATCCCTTGATTCTTCACGCTGAACACCTGCACGGTGGGTGGGGTTCTGAACATCCCATCCTGACCACAGAAGAGGGGACACCACCGCTGAGGGGGGCACCAGGAGCAGGGGAAGGCAGTGGGGCTGTCTTGGCCATCATAAAGTCTCTGGAATTGCAACCTGCACGTGGGAGCGCCCCCTATGGGACAGTCCTACAGAGGTGGGCAAGCCCCAGCGGCGTAGTCATTCAACCCGGTCTCAGGAGGGAGAGGAGCCGGGTTTTCCAACCAGGCCGGCATCACCTCCACTCTGTCCCAGGGCAGGGCTGCGAGCAGACACCCACCAGGGACGAAAGCCAGAGGAGAAAGAGGCTGACATCCAGAGAGAGGGGAGCTGGTCACAGGCCCAAAGTCACCCATGGTACATGCATATCATTTCACAAACACTGCGACACGATTTTCAAAGAAAAACCAAAGGGGGAAAGAGTAAGAGATGCTGGAAGCAAACACGCCAATACCCCAGAACAAACAGTCTATTAGGACCGAGTCACCCAAGCATGAGCGAGATGAAAAAATGCCATGGCAACGTAGAACACACAGCATCCAAAAGAGAAGGGGGTGGCATTCCCAGATGCAGAAGAGAAACAAACAGCCCAACCCAAACAAAATCCACCAAGAAACAGAAGAAACCGTGAACTCCACCAACGAAAACTCATAGAGGAGACCCAAAGACAACAGAATGAGCAGAAAAGGGAGGTTTCAGACCCAAGGAAAGACATTGAGGGCAAAATATGCTTGGGGACCAATAAATAGGAGGCCATAGAGAAGCTCACCTCCTTCCCAACTTGGCTCAGATGTCCCTTCTCACTGAGGTCCTCCTGACCACCCTTCCCCATCCGCTCTACTGTCTTCACAGCCCTTAGCGACTTCTCTCTCGCTCTCTAGGATGTATTCATTCAGCTAATCATCTCTCTGCCCCCACAATTTCCAACACGGAGACTTTACCTGTCTTGCTCTTTCCCCAATACTAAGAAAGATGTAGGCCAAGTAGGAAGCCATCAACTAGCATGTGGTGAATGAATGAATGAATGAATGAACAGATGTGAACCACAATGGAATTAACAGTGTAGAGGAAAACTCTGGGTTAGTCCCAGGGATAGCAGCTGAGAAAGACAAAGAGAAAAAGAGAATTCGAGAAGGGTTCCCAGATGTGGAAAACAATACAACATGAGGTTAGTTGGTGTCCCTGAACCACAGCTCCGGGAGCACATGGCAAATCATGTCGTAAACACATATGTGAGATATCGTATGTCTTCATCTTGGGAGCCTACAACTCAAAAGAGCACTCCGTGTTTCGGAAAGTTGTGCTGCATAATGCCTCACATATTTCTTAGCAGAGTTATGAATTTCAAGGAACCAGAATGTGTCAAGCATTTAGCATGAAAAAAAATTGTCTACAAGGAGGAAAAGAACTGCCAGTGCAAGGCAGGGATCTATTAAGAAATGCTTTGCTTGCATTTTAATAATTCCTCCCATTGGGGCGCCTGGTTGGTTCAGTCATTTAACTTCTGCCTTCGGCTCAGGTCATGGTCCCAGAGCCCCAGGATCAAGCCCTGCATTGGGCTCCCTGCTGGGCGGGAAGCCTGCTTCTCCCTCTCACTCCCCTTGCTTGTGTTCCCTCTCTCGCTGTGTTTCTCTCTGTCAAATAAATAAATAAAATCTTTTAAAAATAATAATAATAATTCCTTCCATTGTTTTTGAATTTTACCTGGATGTAAAAATTAAATATAATATTTTCATTGAAATTCTTATATAGTGTGATACATTTATTTATTTGTTTGCTTGTTTATTTCTTTATTTATTTTAAAAGAAAGAGAGGGGAGTGGCAGAGGGAGAGAGGAAATCTTTTTTTTTTTTTTAAGATTTTATTTATTTGACAGAGAGAAACATAGCCAGAGAGGGAACACAGCAGGAGGAGTGAGAGAGGGAGAAGCAGGCCTCCTGCTGAGCAGGGAGCCCAATGTGGGACTCGATCCTGGGTCTCCAGGATCATGACCTGAGCCAAAGGCAGTTGCTTAACCAACTGAGCCACCCAGGTGCCCCAAGAGAGAGGAAATCTTAAGGAGGCTCCATGCTCAGCATGGAGTCCCATACAGGGCTAGATCTTCTAATCCTGCAATCACGACGTGAGCCAAAATCAAGAGTGAGATACTTAAACAACTGAGCCACCCAGGAGCCCTGAGATAGCATTTTCATAAGAGTCTCTCTCTCTTCCTCCATCTGTCTGGAGTGATGTTCACTTCATCTCTAGGGTGATCACATCTGGGTCAGAGGTTGTGGGTACCTTCATACCTTCGACATCATGCTTTTTCTGTTTTATCTGCATTTTCTCTGGTAGATGTGTTGCTCATGCGGGCTGCTCACAGGCGTTCCGGATCTCTCCCTTAGGCCCCTGGTGGGGTCATACTCCAGTGGCCCTGGGACACTAGGGGTGGTCAGGTAGCGAGCTCCAGCTTAGGTAATGTACAAAAATGGTGCCACCACCTCGGAGGAAAGGATTTAATGTCACTGATACTCAGGGACTGTTTGTTACTGCAGCACAACCAAAGCTGTTCTGACCGATACAATAAGTATGTATCGTTTTATAAAAACAACAGAGTGGTTTTCCAATAAGAAGAAAGAAGAAAATTAGGGACAAATATATCAGAAATGTCAACGTGATTAATTCAGTAAGGTGGAAACCTACCCATTGTTAGTCCTTCAATGTTTCCTCCAGTAACGGGGGAAAGAGGAAAGAGAACAACCAGGAGGGACTGTGGATTTGGCGGGGAGGGAAGAGGCACCGAGACCTCCTGGGGCCCCAGACTGAGACCCTGGGAATTGAGAATTACCTGGGGGTTGGGAGTTCCTGGACCACCATTAAGATCATGGACACCCCACCAGGCTGGTGGAGGCCACTGTTTGCTCCTCATCTCCACTTCCTATCATCGGGAACCTTCTGTGTGTGAGGCATACAGTAGCCAATGAGAGATGTGCTTTGGGGAAATCAAGGACTGAAGCAGGTGGGAAACACATGTGGGTCAGTACAGGCGAGGAGACACAAAGGGACCTCGGGGGGGGGGGTGGTCTAGGAGCTGGAAAGTTTTCATGGAGCTAGAAGCTGAACGAGACAGGACCAGATAAAGTGCCAGGACATCATCAGGAAGGGGGGGGGGTCCACAGACACATCCGAGGGAAGCAGCGGGGCCAGCCGAGCCCCAGGTCCCACACAGGCTAGTCCATCCTGCTCAATTTTCAACATGGTGAGGAAAAAATATCAAATGCCCATAGTGCAGACAAAGAAACAAGCTCAGAGAGAAACATGATTTCCCCCAAGGTCACATGGCTATAAGGGGCATGCGGGGACCCAACCCCAGGCAGGGTCCCTCCTAGGCTCTGATGACAGCTGGGCAGGAGCCCTACTCTGTGCGTGCAAGTTCGCTCATGGGCCTTAGGCTCCTTACACCGTCCCCGCCCCTTGGCACCTCCCTGAGGGGCCTCCGGGCCTCGTAGCTGGAGGAGGACGCCAGCAGGTGGCAGGAGTCGGTCCTAGGCTTACTGGCCAGCCATTGGGGCAGCAGCCGGTCACCCCCCCTGATCCACCACGTCCCAGTCCTGGAAAGACTTAAAGAATCACAGCTCCCTCCCGATCCTGCCAGAAGACAGAAAAGCCCACCACTCGCTGGTCGGATTTGTTCACCCCCAAACAGGGGGTCCTCGTCTGCCCACCAGCTGCCCACCTGCCTCAAGAGCCAGAGAGGGAATTTGCCTCCTCGCACACCCCTCAGGGACCCTCCTATCTGGCCACCCCAGCACAGGCAGGAGATCCTCATCGAACCCTCTGCACTGGGCGGGTCCCACTCAGCCCAGCCAGAGACACTGAGACCCCAAGCCCCCTGGGTGAGAGCCCACAAACTGTTACTACAACCCTCTGGGGCCACTTTGTTCTTTGCCAGCGATGCCAAAGCTAAAACTATGGAGGCAGGTAGAGGTGGGGGGGAGGGGCGCACCTGTTCCATCAGGCGCACGAGCCCCACCTGGCAGCCAAGGACCTCCCTGTTGTGTGGGGCTTGCAGATGGGAGGGAAATCAGGTGGAAACAGAAGCAAAGCAGCAGGCAGCAGCTTAGCAGGGACCCTGGGGCAGGGCGGGGCAGGGAGCCAGAGGGCAGGGGAGAGGGCCCAGAGCCGCTGCACTTGACTCTCTCTCCGGCAGTGGCCGTGGTGCTCACATGCAACAGAGAACCCCCACCCGCCTTTTGCTGAGACTAGCAGGACATCTAGCCCTTCAGTTCCCAGAGGGGAGTAAGGGGAGACCTGGTGCTTGTTGGGGTCTACTACTCACCTGCACCGAGCATGGGGTACCCCATCTACCACTACCAGAGTGTTGCCGCACCCCACTTTTCGGAGAGAAAGCAAGCCTCTGAGAATGGAGGTGGTTGGCTCCAGACCGCGCTGCTGGTAAGGGACAGGCCAGGTTTGGGGCTGGGGAGGGTTAGGGGAGAACCACCGATCCCCTTCCCCGGGGGGGTCCCCCCAGATCAGCATCCTGTGGCCATTAAAACAAGTGACCGCAAACAACACAGTTTTATTCTCTGGTCGGAAATCCAAAACCAGTTTCCAGAAGCTAAAGTCAAGGCGCAGGCTGGGAGGGTTGCTCTGGAGGCATCGTGGGAAGCCCGCTCCTCACCTCTTCCAACTTCTGGAGGTGCCTGCACTCCCCGGCCCGTGGTCTCACCTCACCCCGCTCTCACACGTCCTTTCATAAGGACCTTGTGAGGACCCTGAGTCTGCCCGATAGTCCAGGATGATTTCCCGTCCCAAGACCCTTCGCTGGTGACATCCGTGTGATTGCACGATCCCCCCCTCCTCCAGGGTATCCTATTCACAGGAGGCAGGAGTTAGGGTGTGGGGGCCCCTGTGGAGGGGTGCATATGCAGGGGGAGGGGCTGCACTCATTAGCTCCTTCGCTCCTCTTGGGGAACTTGGACGCCACGGATCCAGACCACACTCGAAGAATCACCACTCCCCGAGACGGGCAGGACGGGAGAAGTGACCCAGTGGCTCTGGAACCCCAGGGAGAGAGCTTATCTCCCCTGGATGCCAATCCTGAAGGTGTGGTGACCCCGCCCTCTCCCGCCAGGGGCCAGTTTTCAGGTCACTGAAGTGGGAATAAAAAAATGGGGTCTGCCTCCCGGCCCCCGGGAACAACAAACAGAAGACGGGAGATGGACTCTGAGGGCCCCCGATCAGGCGGGTCTGCAAGTCCTTATCCACCGGATCGGCTCCAAGCCAAGTGTAGACCGCTAATTCCCATGTTTCTGTTAAGGTGGGAAATGTCGTCATTCGTAGGTTCCTGGGCGTTCCCCGTAACTTGTCTGTGCAGAAGCGTCTATGGGAGTCTTTACGTACGTTTCTGGGAGTCTAAGAGGGCACTGAGAAAGCACGCTGGACGAGATCACAGGGGCCACTGGGCTGCCCCGCTGTCCTGAGACTTCACCCCTGCCCCGGCCGCACACACACTCACGTGCAGGGAGCCCACTTCCCGGAGCCAGCCTGGGCCCCTCTTGGGGGGGGTGGTCCCTTGTGCTCCTATGGCTTCCCCACCAGGACCATTGGTGCGCTGGGAGCCTCAGACCCCAGGTCCCCTGCCCCGGAGAGCCGGCAGCCTGCTCTAGGTCCAGTGACCGTCCGGGAGCCGCCTGGCTGACCCCCATGCCCCTTCCTGCAGCAGGGATTCCAACCTCCAGGGTTTGATGGAGAAAAATGACTGCCCAGTAAAATATTCGTGCCCGGCCCAGCCTAGAATAGTCTGGAACGGAAGGCAGGTGAATTTTGTCCAGTGCAAATGAGGCGACATGAAACCTCGAAGCTGTCCCTCTGTCCCTGCCCCCACCCCTCCCCCACCCAAGGCCCTGAGACACAGCAGGGCCGGCTTCCAAACCCCATGCAGTCATGCGGGGCTGCCCGAAGCGCCCCCCTCGGTTTACTGCTCTGTGGTCGCCCCCGTGAGATCCCTGATGTCAGAGCAAGGGCCCCACGGTTCCTCTTGGCCCCCCAGCCCTCCACCTCTGCAGCTGTCCCTGCCGGCCGTCCAGGAAGACACCAGCACCTGACCCTGGGGACAGCAACGCTGTCTTCTTGGCCGGTGTTGGGGGGGAGGTGACAGTCACAGCCCACGGCTGTCGTTCACAGGTGCTGGGCGCCCAACCTTGTCACGTGACCCTCCAGTGGCCTCTGAGATGACAGCACCTCCCCGCTTCACCACAAGGAGCCTCGCTGGCCCAGAGGCCAAGGCCCTTGTCGGGCGCTTTGAAGACCGTGAGGCAGGGACATGGAAAGTTCTGCAACTGAGAGAAGGCCGGGACGTCTGGGAGGAGAGGAGCGGTGGGAGCCAAGGCTGGCAAGGAAGGAGGGCAGGCCGCAGAAGACTCAGAGGCCCGGTCAAAGGTCTGGGTCTGGGAGCAGCCAGCAGAGTGAGGTATGGGGGCCTGATGCGAAAAGCAGACTCGGCGGGGTCTGGGTTGCCGAGTCTGGCTGCCAAGCCAACGTCCACACGGAAGCCGGGAGGCACTTGCCCTCCGCCACCACGGACCCCCTCCAGGTCCTCAGCAGAACCTCCCCCCGCCTCTAGTGTAACCTCTCAGATCCCGGGCCTAGGTAAGAGCTGTGTCCTCCTCAAACTTCCTCCCAGTGTTCCCAGCAAGCAGGCTACCACCAGGACCAACCGTCAGGGGCTCCTTACAGAGGCCAGAGGGCCCAGAACTCTGCCACCGGGGAACCCAGGGGCCAGAAGACTGACAACAGCCACCGGGCCCCCACTCTGTGTCAGCACCCGTACTGGGGGGCTGGCGACGGGGAAATGGGCACTCGGGTGCTCAGGGCCCTAGGGTCACGAACTCGCCACCGCCCCCTCTGCAGCAGAGCTGCGGGGGGCGGGCTGTGGGGCTGGCAGGGGGAACGTGGGAGGGGGCTCCTGGGGCAGACAGCAGGCCGGGGCTGGAAAGAGTGCCAGCACTTGAGCTTGGGCTGTGGGCGGGGGATCACCTGACCCCGCGAGGGGCGGTCTCACTCTGTTGCACCTCGGCCACAGATCAGACACACATCCCCGGAGGGGGCAGTTAACCAGCTCAGGGGGGCCCTGGCCAGCTCCCCTCAGAGTCACCGCAGGGGTGTCGGGGTCCCTATCTGCTCTCCTAGACATTTTCCAAAATAGGTGTGACCGTGAGCTTTGGGGAGAAACAGGCATGACAGGGAAATGGGTAGCTCTGGGGCCTTGTTGTTTCTTCTAGGGCCCTCATGTGTGGGTCACACTCTTGTCCCCTCTCATTGTCATAAGCCCAGCCTTGGATTCACCACTGTCCCGCCAAAATTCGTACCCATGTGGAGCCTGCTGGCGGGACGGCACATGGACCTAGGGACTCGGCTGGGGCGCCCAGGTTCAGACAAGGCCACACTGGGGCAGCATGGTCCCTAATCCCATGACCGGTGTCCCCGTAAGAAAAGGGAAATCTGGACACAGGCACGTGGAGGGACACGGTCATGTAAAAACAGAGGCAGAGACAGGAGTGGACACCGTGCCCACAAGGCCAGGAGCAGCAAGAATGCCAGCAGCCACCAGGAGCTGCAGGAGGACGTGCCCCTACAGCCTTCCCAGGGAGCCTGGCCCAGCGAGAACCTGCACTTCCGACTTGTGGCCTCCAGCGCTGAGAGAGAGTGCATTTCTGCGGCTTGATCGGTAGTGCTTTGTCCTGGAAAAGCCCCAGGACGCTAAGGTAGGGGACCTGCCACAGACCAGGAGAGACCCGGGAAGCCCCCAGGTCCCGAGCGGGACAGGCAGGCCCCCTCGGCAAGGCTCACCACCCCGCGAGCCTCACTGTGCCCCAAGCACCCCCAAATCATCACATGACATCGCAGCTCTGATTCCCCCAAACCTGCTCCTTGTGCCCATGGCCTCCTGGGCTCAGTAGCTCCCAGTCGCCGGGCTCGAAAACCTGGGGCTTCTCTTGCCCCCTGATTCCCACACACTATACTCTTTCCATTAGAAAAGGCTCCGGAGCCTATCCCTACGGTACCCAGAATCCAGCTACTTGTCATCAGTGCATCATCCCTGGCCGGCCAAGCCCCCACTGTCGTCCCCTGCCCACGCCCAACAGCATGGCCACATCTTGGCGGCAGACCCATCCCTCCTCAGCACGATCCCTACAGGGACGTCCCACCTCATTCAGAGTAAAAGCCAAAGTCCGTTTGAGGGTCCCAGGCCCCCCATCGTAAAGCGCCCCCTTATTTCCAAATTCAGAAGTGATGGGAAGAGGGAGAGGCCGGACGGTTGCAAGAATCCGTCCAGCACACCGAGATCTGACTCAGGTGTTGCGGGGGGCTGCTGAGGCCGTGCTGTGGGGGCCGTGGTGTGGGGGCGGAGCCGGGGCAAGAAGGCCTCTCCGGGGTGATCACAGCAATGCGAGCAGTGATGAGTTCAGCCAGGACCAGGTGAAGACTGTGGAGGCAAGGACCGAGACATGTGCAGCTGGATTTTGAAGACAGAGATA
Source organism: Spilogale gracilis (assembly GCA_004023965.1). Lineage (NCBI taxonomy): Eukaryota > Metazoa > Chordata > Mammalia > Carnivora > Mephitidae > Spilogale > Spilogale gracilis. Next base: position 8,884 of record PITA01017718.1, on the reverse strand, counting down.
ATGGGATCTGCACAGGGACCGGCTGTGTGTGGTAGAGCAAGGGGAGTCCAGGGGCCCCCCAGACTTTGGGGTCTGTGCCCCTAGGAGGATGGAGCGGTCTCAAGGAAACGCAGAGTGGCTGGGAGTTCACTTCTGGGCACCAGTGGGGACGTCGGGTTTGAGTTGGGGATTCGGAGAACCTGGGAGGCTGGGTGGGATTTCCCGGGCTGGGGTGTGGAGACATCAAGACAGGGAGATGAGGGGAAACAGCGCCGGAGACAGTGAGCAGGGGTCCTGCGAGGGGGGACAGTGAGCTGGCAGGACTAGCGTTTTGGGGTCTCAGGGAAGGGCAATGATCAGAGATGTTAGCTCAATTACTGGATGAATCAATGCGTGAGTGAGTGAGCGGCCAAGAAAGACCAAAGCCTGGTGAGTGACAGGCCACCCAGCACCCCTCCGCCGGTCGCAGGGGTCCCAGGAAGCGTGAGCTAACTACGCTGTTACTCAGACCTTTTTCCCCACCAGGCAGATGTCCCACGCTCTTGCTGGCAGCTTCTCCTAGGAGACCACCAAATTATGACACAACCGTCACACCATTTGGCGGCAGGAAACAATCCCAGTGGCTGTTTGTTTATCTGCGGCTGTAACTGCCCTGTGCCTAATGGGGCGGCTCCTTCTGGGGAGCAAACAGCACCTGACATTTACAAGGCAGGCACTTAGCGGCCCGGAAACGAGGCCAGAGTGCCTTCCTACAGCCGGCTGGCCCGACACACGGGGACGGCCAGTGCTGTCGCATGTCAGCGCACCGGAGAAGCTGGAGGTGTGGGGGCCAGACGGGGGAGCTTGCAGGGCGCCGACTGGCTCAGTTGGGAGAGCGTGCAACTCCTGATCTTGGGGTCATGCGTTCGAGCCTCATGTTGGGGGTAGAGTTTACTTAATATAAACAAACAAACAAATAAATAAATACCCTCTTGCGTTTCCTTTCTAAGGTGATCCCAGAAAGAACAGGGTGTGGCAGGGGCCCCGCTGCACCTGGGGCCATGGGAGGGGGGCAATAAGGAGCCTCCCAGGGGCTTCACTGGGTGACAAACTTGGAGATCTCCCCCCCACACATCCCGGGAAAGGATTTGTCTAAAGGAATCCCAGGGGAATCATGGCTGCTCCGGCCTGACCTGCAAAGCCTCGGCTTATTCGTGGCCAGGGTCTCTGCCCCCTTTCCCCCCCAGCAAGCCACCTCCCAAAGTAAACTGTGCCCTTCACCTCCAAACCTGGCCGCACAGACAGCCCTGGCCAACCAGTGCCGACTCACGTCATGAGCCCCACGTCACCCGGAGGACGCTGAATCTGGGCAGCTCCCGGGTGGTCAGGCTCGGCCCCTGGAGGCCGTGGACTCACCCTTTCACCACTTGGGTCTGAGGCCAATGCTCACAGTGGGAACTTACCGAGGCTACAAATGACCCCACTTGGCCTGAAACCTTGGTGCCTTCTCCATGGTCAAGTCCCAAGAGAGGGGCACCCAACCCCAACCCTGTGCCCAGAGGAAGGCATGTATGTGATCAGTCCCCTAGTGACCTTGAGCTGACATTGGCCAGTAAGACTGCAGCTGCCTCCATGGAGCAGGACTGGTGTCTCCTTCACACACACAGTGGAGGCACCTGTGGCTTTAGGGGTGACACGGGGAGGCTCTCGGTGATGGCCACCCACCCCAATCTCCCCCTCCCACCCCGTCTCCCTGGGAGCAAACCTTGGCTGGTAGATGAGCTTGGGGAAGTCACAGAGGGGAAGGACCCCAGGCACAAGTGCTGGGATTGGTGGGTGTGGACCGTCTTCCTCCTTTGCCACTCTGTCCAGTAAAAATATGGCCACGGGTGAGGCTGGGGTGACCAGGGTGCCCCTGAGCCAGGAGGCCAAACCCAGAAGTGTCAGATTAGGTCGCAGGGAGCTCATTGGCCTGGGCCAGGCTTCCCCTATGAGGAGACCCTGGGACCTCGGGAGCAGCCCAGGCCTGGGAGGGAGAGGGCCCAGCCCTGGGGGTGCACAGGGCACGGAGGGGGACACAGAGGACCAGCTTGGAGAAGGTGAGTGCTGAGGTGTGGAGAACACATGAATGAGCAGGAGGCAGGGGCGCCTGGCTGGCTCGGCCAGTAGAACAGGGGACTCCTGATCTCAAGGCTATAAGTTCCAGTCCCACGCTGGGTATAGAGATTACTTTAAAAAAATAAAAATCTTTAAAAAAATAAATAAATAAAGCAAGAGGCTGAAATGCTCGGAATGAGGGAAATACCTACTATGCGTTCCTTAATCTTCACATTAGCCCTGAAGGCTGGGATGGTTCTACCCATTTCACAGATGAGTGATTTGCCTGTGGCCATGCAGCCCAGGACCCCGGTCTAAGGCACCGCCTCTCTGATCCTGCATGTACCCAGGCCCAGATGTCTGCCAGCCTCAGTTTCCCTGCACCCGCCCAACGTTTCCGGCACTTATGTTTCTCCTGACGTCAGCGGGAGTGTGAGCCCCGCAGGTCCCAGGCTGCCCTCTCTGGGGCCGTCACAGCAGGGCAGAGAGTTCTTCCCAAAGTGGGGTGGGAGCTCCCAGGTGGACTCCCAGAAGCCAGGCCGAGGGGCTGGCTGACCTCCATCGGGAAGGATGGGTGGTCCCGGCTGGGAGTCCGGAGACCCAGGTTGAGACCACTCCCCGCTCCCAGCCTCAGTTTCCCCACCTGAGGGGCAGAGTGATGACAGAACCAGCTCCGGGATGTGGAAAGGACGGGATGAGTCAATGGCTGAGACAGCTCATCGAGAAACGCCAGGTGCGGAGACACAGGCTGACTCCTGCGGCTGGGCGGTTGCCATGGTGACGAGTATTCTGTGTTTAGTGGGTAAATATCCAGCCCACTGGAGCAGCTGGTCCTGTCTCATCCAGCGTCTCTTACCCCTTCCTCCCTTCACGGCAAGCCTGGCGGGGAGCGGAAGCTAGGCTGCCTCACTGTCGTCCAGAACTTTCCCCCAGGGCCAGAACCTGCCGTGTTTCCAAAGCACAGTTTAAACTCAGACACAAACTGCCCCTACACCTCTGTCTCCAAAGAATGTCCTGGGGCCAAGGGATAATCCAGACCCCGCTGAGCCCCGCTGAGTTCTCAAGGAGCTCATAGCTGTGCAGGGGTGAGTAGGAAGAGATCATGGCCCCAGAGTGGGGCTTGGGGGACAGACATCTGAGCCAACGAACCCTTCCAGATTCTGAGTCTATGGGGAATCACTGAATCACTGCCAAGAAGGAGAAACTTTCATGTTGCCAAGTGTACTCAAGCCCTGTACACGGGACGCTCTCCAGCTTCCCAGCTGTGACTTCACAGCCCACGGAGCCGTGCGGGGGGGACGAAGGCCGTGGGTGCCTTGCCCCGACCACACTCAACCAGCGGGAGCAAGGAACCGTGGTTCGGGAAATCTTGCCAGACTGATCATATCACTAAGCCCAAGTCAGTCGTGGGCTCCATCCCGCGCATATCCCAGAAACGCCCCCTGCGCCCTTCTCCGTGCCTGTGAGAGGCTGCTGTGCACACGGGGGGCCCCTCAGTGAGTGGGCAGCCCCCTCAAGGGAGAAGGAGGACACCCAGACACGTGGGCCCCAAAGGGACCATCCCAACACAGCGTACTGCAAATGCTTATTATAAGACAAAGACTGGGGGAGCCCTGGTGTCTCAGAAGCCCCAAAGACCTAGTATTAAAAACAAAGAAAGACATGAAAAAGGGAGAAGAGGAGGAGGAGGAATAAGAAAGAGAGGTTGGTCCAAGTCCCCCCATATTTCCCACATGAGCATCTTTGGGTCCTCAGCCTCAGTGCCCCCTCCAGAGGCTGAATAGCAGGTAATGATATAAAGGCTAAAAGGGGATCTCCCTGGGTGTGTGGTGGCCCAAGGACTCAGGCCTTCCCCAAGCCCCAGCCACGGAGCCAGTCTGGAGAGACAGTGTGATGTAAGTCCTTGACATAGCCCGTGCAAAGGCCCTGGGGTAGCACTCTGCTTGCCTCCCAGAAAACAGCAGTAGCTGGGGTAGAACCAGCAAGGGGAGGAGGGAGGGAGGAGACCAGGAGCCAGAGTCAGGCCACAAAGAGAGCACCTGCTTCCTGGAGGGGTTCGGGACCGCAGAACAGGCTTAGCTTCCATTTCGGCAGACTCGCTCTGACCATGGAGATCCAGCTGCGCTACGAGTGCCTTTGGAAGACCCATGGGCAGCCATGGGCCGACGACACCGAGTCACCACCCTCCCCGGGTTGCCTCCTGAGCTGCCGATCAGTGAGCCCAGCCCCGACGTTCATAGCCAGAGGAGTGGGACCCAGGCCGAAAGCTCTGCTACAGGTAAGGATGCTCCCAGAGGCCTGATCTGCAAATCGTATTTTAATTATTTGGAAATGATCAGCTATGCAGCTTCAAACCCCGGGAGACTTCATTTCCCACCTTTGGTGGAAAACCACTAAGTAGCTGTGGCAGAGAGCAGGAAAGGAAAGAGGTGAGCTCCCGGGGCTCAGGGTGTGCTCCAGGGCATGGCCTGCCCCAGCCCAGAGCCTCCGCCCACCCCCCACTCCCACCCCCCCAGCTCCTGCCTCCCAGCTGGTCAGAATTCCCTGGGGCTTTTGTCCTTTTTAACACGAGGCAGGCTGAAATACATGGTCCCCTAGCTACCCCGGCAGTGCGTCCGTGCCTGTAGACATCGACTGAATGTCTCTCTCCTTTGTAAGGCCCATTGGCAAGTGAAGCCCAGCTGGCCCCCGGGGCCTTCTGGAAGCGGTGACCTACCAGAGTGCACAGCTCACCACATCCGGTCAGCTACGGTTCTAAAAGTAGTGAGTGCCGCAAAGACAGAAGGGCCTGGGGAGCACAGCTCAATGCGGCAGTCAAGGAGGGCTCCGGGAGGAGGCATGTGGGAGTAAGGTCGGGGGGGGGCCGGAGGAGCCAGATCACAGGGGGTCAGCACTTGCCAGTTTGCAAAGTACTTTGGCAGGCATCCCCCCCAGTGAGCCTGGGAGGGGGACATGATTGATCTCCATTTTACGGAGAGGAAAAGTGGAGGTTCTGGGGGATAAGAGGAGCCTACACAAATCTCAGAGCTGGGACCGATGCCCAGGACCAAGTCACTGTCTGCAGTCAGCCCAGGGTCTCTGGGGACTGGGAGGGCAGGTTCCCCTCCTCACCCAAGGCCGCTTAGAGAAGGACCAGTGCTGCCAAGCCAGGGCCAAGAGAAGGTGGGCCTGGTCAGTCCCTGTCCTCTGTCTCCAGCCCCTCACCTGCCCCCTGTGCCCGGACAAGCCCCTCCTGGTGGCCTGATCCCGGCTTATCATCCTCAGATGGCTACGAGGGTCTTTCTCCTACACAGACAGTCCCTTCTCCAAACCTTCCATGGCTCCCCATGGCCTTTAGGATAGTCGGACTGGCAGGCCCTGTGAGCCCTGACCGCTGCTGACCTCTCCCTTCACGTCTCCCTGACTCACTCCCTTAACCCTTTCTGGACCCAGACTCCCCATCCTTCCAGGGCACACCTGCCCTCCCCCCTGAGCCACGGCGCACCTAAGGAAACGGATCCTACGGTCCAGTCCAGACGACCCTGCACCCACAGACCTTTGCGGCTAGAGCTCGGGGCCTCCCTCAGCTGCTAAAGTCATCCTGCATTCCTTGCCATCCCCAAAGGCAGCCGTGTCCCTCCTGTCCCATCTCTGCCTCACTTGGACAGCCCCTGACACAGACTCACCTAGTCAAGCCAGGCCCACTGAGGTGACCGTTCTCAAGGTCAGACAACCAGGGACCTTAGTCACATCTGTGAGGCCCCTTCACAGCCACACCTGGATGAGTGTCTGACTAAATAGGAGAAGGCGTGTCTCTGGGGGTGGGAACTTACGGGCCCTGTGGCACTCTGCCTCCCACATGGCACTGCAAGGTCCCTCCTTGCCAGCTCGCCCTGAAGACGCAAAGGAAAGGAGCTGGCTACATGCACCTCCCATCAGCACACGAAGCCCACGTCCCTGCATCTCTGACGACCATCCTATTGTCCTGCGAGGGAAGAAAGAGGGCCATCAACACTGAGAAGTCTCCCGATTCCTAGCCAGCCGTGAAGCCCTGGACGAGCCAGAAAGATCTCTCGCACTCCATGGAAACACTGACCATCCAGAGCAAGCAGAACCTTCCCCAAGCCATGGAAAGTCAGTTCTTTCTTTCTTTCTTTTTTCTTTTTTTCTTTTTTTTAAATGTTTATTTGAGAGAGAGAGAGCACGAGCAGGGAGGACAGACGGAGGGAGAGATTTACAAGGATGTAAATCCTTTCGGATCAGGGCCTCCCGTATGACCTAACTTGACCTAACTTAATACTTGAGAGGCTCCAGATACGGTCCCAACGTGAGGCTCTGGGTTTGGGACTTTAACATAGAATTTCGAGGAACACGATTCAGCCCCTAACCCACGACACCCACTTCCTCGCTGGTGTACAAGTCTGCCACGCCAGAAATTCCAAAAGTGCCCAGAAGTGATCGGTTTTTATCACCAAGTAATCTCCAGTAGTGAAAGAGTGAGTTCTCGAGCAGTCCGCAGTAAAGGAAAACTTTTCCAACCTTCACAGAGGCTCGGGACCCTCCCTCAGGAGGAGGAAGAAATGCTTCTCTTGTCTCATTTACACACAGAGAGAATTCACTGACGGTTTTACAACTTTACCCTCTGAGTCAGAGGTACCCCAGAACACCCAGAACACCCACACTCCGCGCAGGGCCGCGCACCAGCACCTCTGAGATCAGGAATGTCGGGGAGACCCCGGGCCCTCAAAGGCCTGCTGGCAGCTCCCCCACACAGAAACTTCTATTTCTATGATGACTCCGTCTCGCAGGGGCACGCAAACCAACTACGCCACGAAGAAGGTTCTACCTGTGACCGCAGAGACCCACGATAGATGGACGTAGTGCGGACCAGGACATGGGGACCCTCCCAAGCCTGCTGTCACAATGACCCATCGACCCAACCAAACCACGTCAAGGGACCCAGTGACACAGCGGCAGGTGCACTAATGCCAGAAGACGGCAGGATCCTAAGGCAAATGGACGAACAAAAGTGACAAACCTAGAAGATAACCAGACAGGACAGAGCCTGTCCCCTGCCACCCAACGCAGAGCCCATCGGGCCATGGAAGTCAGCTTCTGATAGCAAGTCAGCAACCCTGCACCAGCCCAAGCGGCAGGAAACACACACGCACATGCACGCACATGCACACACGCACGCACACGCACACGTGCACGCACGCACACGCGCACACATGCGCATGCACACGCGCACACATGCACACGCGCACACACATACGTGCACACGCACGCACGCACAAGGCCAGAGCAGCTTCCTTTCCACAGGGTGAGCCCCCAGGGGCTGGGGAGGCAGGTGAGCTTGCACAAAGAGCTGGGGAAATGCACTCGGAAGGCTGTGCATTTACACGACGCTCTAGGACAATCCTTGCTTCGTCTGGTCTCCGTGGAACCTTTCACAACAAAAGATAAACGAGAAACCATTTACTTCCAAAGAGCTTTCAGCCTCCAAGGAAGCCAGACTGACAAGGGCTGTCTCACCAGATAAAAAACACAGCAGATATTTCAAGGAAAAACCAAGGGGCGTCTGGATCGGTGGGGCGTCTGCCTTGGGCTCACGGCACGGTCGTGATCCCCGGGTCCTGTGGTCAAGCCCCGGGTCCGGCTCCTCGCTCAACAGGGACCCTGCTTCTCCCTCTCCTCCCTACTCGTGCTCTCTCGCGATCTCTGTCTCTCTCCCTCTCTCTCTCAAATAAATAAACAAAATATTTATAAAAAATGAAATAAAGAATTTAAAAAATAAAGGGAAAACCAAGACCCGAGATGACCATGGCCATTGGCTTTGATTTCATGGGGGTCAATGAAGAAAGCCAGGCCTGGGAGTTTCTAGGTGCCGTGTGCTCGCAGAGGAATATCTCGGTTCATTCGACAAATACTTGTTGGCTCCTCAGTCCTGGGCCAGGGAGCTTACAGCCCAGGGGGAGTGGGACAGTAAACAGGAGGGAGGGGAGGGGCAGCACCTGGAGGGGAGGGTTTGGAGACACTGCTTTGGACTCACTAGATTTCCCATCCCCGGATTTCTCAGCCGGCTTTGCTGAAAATTAGGGGTTCTAGAGGACGGGTCTGACATAACAAACACAGTTCTGGTCACTTCTTACTATGGCTTGAATCGGCAGGGTCCTTAGACACCTTGTCAGCCAACTCCGTCGTTGTCCATTTGGGGACAGGCCCAGAGGAGGGAAGCGATGAGCCCTTCCTCAGAGGCTGAGATCATAATTCCAGAGGCAGAGTGGGACTCGGCTGCCCAGCCCCGGCCCATGGGAGCCCGGGGCCCCTCATCTCCTGCCGCATCCCTTCTGCCCTGGAGAATCCCCCTCTCCCCTCTCCCCCCTCCCAGACCCAGAGTGGAAAGAGCTAAATTCTCACTTAACAGCAGGATGCTTCTGGGCCTCATTACCATGATGCAAATTAATATTTATTATGCAATTATTCATCTTTGTAATTGCTAGTATTTCAAAGGGAACACAGAGGCTTTAATTAGAACGCTTTGAATATTATTAAAATGGAATGTCAGAATGAGATGTGCCCCTCTCCCCGCTGTCAGCCTTGAGTCACACTGCCTCCAGAAGGTTCTCGGGACCTGGGTCCCCAGAAGCTCTGCCTCCCCACTCAGATGCTCACTTGGTTTAGGCCCATTATTTTTAGCCTGACTTCTGGAAATCATCTGGGGGCATCTGAAGCCAGAAACACAGACTCCTTCAGGGTGGAAGGCGGGCCTACCCCTGCAGCGGGGCAGAGGGGCTGGGCCTCCCCACCCCCATGACTGCTGCACCCCTGGCACCCAGCTCAGCCCTCC
>PITA01017717.1:0-42585 GCA_004023965.1 Spilogale gracilis | reverse complement strand
AAAAAAAAAAAAAAAAAAAAAAAAAAAAAACCCTGGGGAAATAACATGTCTACAGAAGGCTCAATAATTTTCACTTATTCCTAGAAGTTTATTCACAAGTTAAAGCCTAAGCGTTTGGCTAAGAGTTGTAGACATATCACAGTCCACATAAAGAAATCCTCAACAACAAACAAACAAACAAAAAAACCTAATCAATCACAAACATCTAAAGAAATCACTATAAAATCAATATCTGTCCACTAAGCTAGCCAAACAGAAATTTCAGTGGAAATTCAATTACAGAAAGAATATATATCTTTACATAATTAATTAGAAATGTCACTCAACAAACAAACAACAATAACAACAAATACTGGGAGAGGTCAGACTTCTAGAATGTTATTATTTAATATATCCATTTTTTAAATATAATATACAAAGAAACAAGATTTGGCCTATACAAAGAAAAGGAAGCAGTCAAGGGGTGCCTGGGTGGCTTAAGTGTCCAACTCTTGATTTTGCCTCTGGTCATGATCTCAGGGGTATGAGATCAAACCCCACACTGGGCTCCATGCTAAGCATGCAGCCTGCTCAAGATCCTCTCTCTCCCACTCAGATTGCTCCTCCCACCTCTCAGCTTCTCTAAAATGAGGGAGGGAGGGAGGGAGGGAGGGAGGGAGGAAGGAAGGAAGGAAGGAAGGAACGAAAGAAGGAAAGAAGGAAGGACGAAGGGAGGGAAGGAAGGAAGGGAGGAAGGAGAAAGAAAGCATGAAAGAAAGAGAAAGAAAGAAAGAAAGAAAGAAAGAAAGAAAGAAAGAAAGAAAGAAAGAAGAAAGAAAAGGAAGGATGAAAGAAAGAAAAGGAAGAAAGAAAAGGAAAGAATCAATAAAAATTGCCCCTTAAGAATTGTCAGTGGCTAGACATACTCAATAAAGACATTAAATCAATTATCTTAAGTATATTTAAATAATTTAAGGAAAACATATCTAAGACAAAGAAAGAATGGAAGTGATATTTATGAAATATAGAATATCTGTGAAGATATGGCAATCATTTAAAAAAATTAGATAGAAATTCAAAAGTTGAAAATCACAATAAATAGCATGCAGAATTCATTAGAAGCTCCCAGAGCAGTTTTTTACTTGGAAGAAGAATTAAACAGCAAATTTGAAGATAACTCAATTGAGAGTTATATTATATTTGAGTTATTATATTTGAGTAATATAATCTGAAAAGTGAGATTATTCCAATTATTTCAGTCAGAGAAACAGAAAAGAATTTAAAAAAATCAGAATTCTCTGAGACCTATTGCACACCAAGATATGCATCAGTATAGACTCAATGTAATTATCAGAATGAAATGAAAAAGAAAGAGACATTGAAAGAATATTTAATAAAATAATGGATCAAAACATCATGAATTTGGTGAAAAACTTTAATATAATTAAATGTCCAACTCTTTATTTTGCCTCATGTCATGATCTCAGGGTTATGAGATCAAACCCCACACTGGGCACCATGCTAAGCTGAAAAGAGATCCACATCTAGACACAGTATAAATATTTTCTATGAAAAAAGAACCTTGAAATTAGCACAAGAGATACAATTTGTCATAGACAAAAATCCACTAAAAGATTGACAGGTTCTTGTTGTTGTTTGTTTTTAATCATAAGCCATACAAGCCAGAGACAGTAAAATGATATAATCAAAATAATAAGACAAAAATATTATAATTCAATAATTATATATCCAGAACTATCTATTGAATAAAAAGGGGTAGATTTAGAGATTCTCAAATAAGCAAAGCTAAGGATTAAAAAAAAAAAGCTAATGATTTCATTGCTCGCCAAACTGCTCTACAGAAAAAACAAACACACTAATTGTAATCTTTCAGATGGAAATAACTGACAGCAGACAATTAATTGAATCCCATGGAAGATATAAAGAACACCAGTAAAGGTAACTATATAGGTGAATGACAACATAAATGTAGTTTTTGAAGATTTTCTCTCTGATATGAATTGAATGACAACTACAAAAATCAATATTTCTAAATCTGTGTTGTCATGTATTGTACAAAGGTGTAATTTGTATGACAGCAGCACAAAGAAGGGAGAGGTAAGTAAGATAAAGGAAACTATTTTTGCATACTCTTGAAAATGTTGGTATCAACTGATGAAAACTGTTATAATTTAAGACGTTAATTTTAAGAGGAAGGACAACCATTGGGAAAACATCATAAAATATAAATAATAAGTAAATACACTATAAAAATATCTATTTGATACAAAAAAGGAATAAAGGACATAGGAACAAATTAAATATATGATAAATAGAAAGTAAAGAGCTAAATAGGGGACACAAATCTTACTTCATTAGTAATTATGTTAAATTATAATGGATTATATTTATAATAAAAATGAAAAGATTTGCAGAATGGACAAAAATACAAAATTTAATAATATGTTGCCTTTAGGAGACGCCTTAACTTTGAAAACACAGATAGACTGAAAATAAAATGATAGGGAAAAAAAATACCATGCCGGCAAGTAATAAAAAAATCCCAGAGGGGTACCTGGGTGACAGTCAGTTAAGCATCCAACTCTTGATTTTGGATCAGATCATGACATCAGGCCCTACGTTGGGTTCTGCACTGACTATGGAGCCTGCTTAGCATTCTTTCTCTCCTTCTGCCTCTGCCTCTCCCCCAATCTGCTCATGCTCTCCACCTCTCTAAAAAAAAAAAAAAAAAAAAAAAAAAAAAAAAAAAAAAGCAAAATGAACCTGTAGTTGTTAACATGAAACAAAATAGACTTTAGTACAGAAATTGTTACTATTACTAGAGGGGCACTTAGATGGCTCAGTGGGTTAGGTGTCTGCCTTCCGCTCAGGTCATGATCTCAGGGTTCTGGGATCAAACCCCACAGCAGGCTCCCCACTCAGTGAGGAGTCTGCAGTCTGCTTGTCCCTCTCCCTCTGCCCCTCCCCACTACTCATTCTCTCTCTCTCTCACTTCTCAAATAAATAAATAAAATCTTAAAAGAAAGAAATTGTTACTAGAGACAAAGGTATATATTTGTAATGCTGCTTTCAATTAAAATGTATGACTATATATACATGCATACTTCATATTAGATTTCTATAGTCCATAAACCAAAATACCATCAAGTTGAAGAGAAATACATGATTTCAGAATAATATTTGGATATTTTTCATTTTTAATAATGGACGGAATAATGTAAGATTAATAAATAGACAAAATGAACTACATTATAGACTAACTATAAATAAATGAATCTACAAAATACTCTAAAAACATCACCAGAATACACATTCATCTTAAGTATACATAGAATATTCTCCTGAATAGATAATATGTTAGGTCATATTAACAAGTCTTTTAAAAAATGGCTCTGAGAACCTGGATATCCACATGCCAATGATGATGTTGAATCTTCACCTTATGCAATATATGAAAAAACCCCAAAACAAAACAAACAAAAAAAGCCCCCAAAACCCAAACAAAAATTAGATCAAACACCAAAGTGTAAGAAGTAGAATGATAAAATTCTTAGAAGATACATCTAAATCCTTATGTTGTTGGATTACATGATGGTGTATTTTATATGTCAAAGCACAGTGACAGGCTGGGAAGGTGGCAGAGTTAGAGGATTACAAGCCCACCTTGTCTCACAATGTAACTGGATAACAGTCACAATAGAATAAATAACCCAGAAAAATGACCGAAAGGGTGGCAGAGAAAACCCCCAACTAAAGATAGAGAGGAGACTGCATCAAAAATGATAGGAATGGCAGAATCATAGTCAAGAACAGACTTGCAGGACTGTCTTCTAGAGGGAGATTGTGTCAGAACAAGACACAAGAACCAGGGATCACAGGAAAGACCCCTCCAGGGACAAAGGAGCTGACAGGCACCATTTCCCTCCCTAGGCCCCCAGTGTAAACACGTGGCCACATAGGGGAACCAACACAGTGCTGACATTCACTACCTACCTTGTTCACATGAAATTCCACCCCCATGCTTCAGTGGATCTGTCCATTCCCATCACACTTGCCTCAGTCCCAACACTGCAGGCTCCTTGCCCCAAGAAGACCAGCACAAACTTTGCCAACACTGCATCTCCTGACCAGTGTGCTTTGCAGGGCCTCTATCTGTGCGGTGGTGGTGGTGGTAATGGTGGCAGTGGCAGGCCCTTCGGAAGCCTGAGGTGCAACGTGTTGAGAATGCATGCCCCACCCACACAGACCAGGTTTGTGTGGCAGAGGCTGCAGGTCTCATTTTGGAAGCAGAACCAGAAGCACTTTATTAAAATTATGTGCCCCACACTGGTTCAGGATGAACTACTGCCCACAATAAGCAAAGAGAGCTTCTGCAGGATGACTAGACTGAAGAAACAGTGGCTAGGACATAACAGCTGGGAACATTCAACCCACATAGGAGAGATCCCCTAAAATGCCATGCTGTAGGGAATAGGGGACACTGCACTGCAAGGCACTATGGGACCTTTTCTTCATAAGGCCGTTACTTTCAAGTGCAAGAGACATAGCTAACTTTCTAAAACAGAGAAACAGACACAGAAAATTAAACAAAATGAGGAGTACAGAAGAATGAAATGAAAGAACAGGACAAAACCAAAGCAAGAGACCTAAGCAAAACAGATGTAAGTATGTAGTCTGATAGAGTAGTATACCTGGTAGAGAATTTAAAGTAATGATCATAAAGATATTGCTGGACTTGAATCAGGGGTGGAAGACATCAGTGAGATGCTTAACAAAGAGATAAAAAATAATCAAGATGAAGAACACAATAAATAAATTAAAAATACACTAGATGAACAAATAGCAGGCTAGAGGAAAAAAGGGGAATGAATTAGTAACCTAAAGGACAGAGTAATGCGAGGTAAACAAGCTGAGCAGGTGAGAGAACAAAAGAAAGCACTGTGAGAATAGACTTAGGGAACTTAGCAATTTCATCAAGCATAATGATATTTGCATTATAATGATGCCAGAAGAAGAAGAGAGAGAAAGGGGGACAGACATTTATTTGACAAAATAATAAGTGAACTCTTCCCTAATCTCGGAAAGATATCCAGATCCAGGAGGCACAGAGATCTCAAAAAAATATCAACCCAAGGAAGTCTGTATCAAGACACATCATAATTAAAATGGCAAAAACTAGTGTTAAAGAATTTTTAAAACAGCAAAAGAAAAGAAGGCAGTTGCATGCAAGAGGAAGCCCATAAACCAATGGGAAGATTTGTCAGCAGATACTTTGCAGGCCAATACAGAGTAGAATGATGTATTCAAATTAGTGAAAGGAAAAAAAAAAAAACTGCAGTCAGAAATACTCTAGCTAACAAGGCCAGGATTCATAATAGAGGGAAGAGATAAAGATTTACTTAGAAAAACAAAAGCTTGAGTTCATGACCACTAAACCAATCCTACAAAAAATATTAAAGGGAACTCCAAATGGAAAGGAAAGACCACCAATAAGAGTATGCAAGCTAGGAAACACAAAAGAAGAAAAATAAATATATCTGTAAAAAATCAGTTATAGGATGCATAATATAAAAGAAAGTAAAATATGACACCATTTACCTAAAATGTGAAGGAAAGAGGAGAAAAGAATGGGTTCAAACTTAAGTGACCATCAACATATATAATATAGACTGCTACATGCAGAAGATGTGTTTAAACAAACCCAATGATAACCACAAATGAAAAAAATAATAGATATGTAAACAACAAAGAGAAAGAATCCAAGTATATCGCTAACGACAGCCAGTGAATGAAAGAGAACAAGAAAGGACTAGAGAAAAACTACAAAAACAGCCACAAAACAAGTAATAAAAATGACAATAAATACATACCTATCAATAATTACATTGAAAGTAAATGGACTAAAAGCTCCAATCAAAAGACATAGAGTGACAGTATAAATAAAAAAACTCAGAACCAGTTTATAAGCTGCCTACAAGAGGCTCATTTTAGACCTAAAGATCCATACAGATTGAAAGTGAGGGGATAGAGAAAAATTTGTCTTGCAAATGGATGTCATAAGAAAGCCATATTAGCAATACTTCTATCAGACAAAATAGATTTAAAAAAAGTTGATACAAGTGACAAAAAAAGGACACTATATAATAATGAACAGGACAATTCAAGAAGAAGATATAACAATTGTACATATTTATGCACTTAGGAGCACCCAAATACATAAAACAGCTAATAGCAAACAAAGGAACTAATTGACAGTAATACAATAGTAGTAGGGGATGTTAACATCACACTTATCAATGGACAAATCACCCAAACAGAAAATTAACGAGAAAACAGAATTACATACTAGACAAGATGGATTTAATATATGTATTCAAGGGCCCTTGGGTAGCTCTGTTAAGCCACTGCCTTAGGTGGCTTAGGTTCAAGTCATGATCTTGGAGTCCCAGGATTGAGACCCACATTGGGCTCCCAGCTCCACAGGGAGTCTGCTTTTCCCTCTGACCTCCTCCCCTCTCATGCTCTCTCTCTCACTTACTTTCTCACTCTCAAATAAATAAATAAAATATTTAAAAAATATATTTATTTTCAGAGCATCTCATCCTAAAACAGGAGGATACCCATTATTTTCAAGGGCACAGTGGACATCCTCCAGAACATATCACTATTAGGCCACAAAAAAAGTCTTAGCAAATTTAAAATCATGCATCTTTTCTGACTACAACACTATAAAACTAGAAATCAACCACAAAGGAAAAAAAAAAAAAAGGAAAAAGCACAAATACATGGAGGTTAAAAAACATGCCACTAGACAACGTATGGATCAACCAAGAAATCAAGGAAGAATTGAAAAATTACATGGAGAGAACTGAAAATGAAAACAAAATGGCCCCAAATCTTTGGATGCAACAAAAGTGGTTTTAAGAGGGAAGTTTGTAGCAATACAGGCCTATCACAAGAAGCAAGAAAATTCTCAAATAAACAACCTGATCATACACCTGAAGAAGCTAAAAAAGAACAAAACTCAAAATCAGCAGAAGGAAGGGCATAATAAAGATTAGAGCAGAAATAAATGAGGAAGAAGAAGAGGGCGGAGGGGGGAAGGGGAGGTAATGACAAGGGCAACAACGACAATGGTGACAACAGATCAATGCAAGCAGGAGGTGTTTCTTTGAAAAGATCAAGAAAACTGATGACCCTCTAGCAAGATTCATAAAAAGAGAAAAATGAAAGAGGAGAAACAACTGGCATCACAGAAGTGCAATGGATTGTAAGAACATATTATAAGAAACTATATGCCAAATTGGACAACTTAGAAGAAACGAATAAATTCCTAAAATCATATAACCTACAAGATGAAGCAGGAAGACATAGAAATTTTAAACAGACTGATTACTGGCAATGAAATTGAGTCAATAATCAAAAAACTCTGAACAAACAAAACTCCAAGACTAGATGGTTTCATAGGTAAATTCTACCAAACATTTAAATAAGGGTTAATACTTATTCTTTCTTTTCAAACTATTCTAAAAACAAAATAAAGCAAAACCAAATGAAACAGAAGAGGAAGGAAGACCTCCAAATTCATTCTAGGAGGTCAGCACTACCCTGAAACCAAAAACACATGAAGACAGCACACACACACCCACACACACACACACACACACACACACAAACTGAAAACGAAAACAAGTATCTTTGACAAAGATAGATGCAAAAATCCTCAACAAAATACCATTAAATAGAATCCAACAATACATTTTAAAAAATCACTGTAATCAGGTGGGATTTATTCCCAGATACAAAAATGGTTCAATATTTGCAAATCGATCAATGTGATACATCAAATCAACAGGAAAAGAGATAAAAAGCATATGTTTATTTCAGTAGATGCAGAAAACACATTTGACAAAGTCTAATATCCATTCATGATAAAACCCTCAACAAAGTAGATCTAGAGGGATCTACTACCCTCAACCTAATAAAGGCTATATAAGAAAAACCCAGAGCTACCATACTCAATGGTGAAAAACTGAAAGTGTTTCCCCTAAGATCAGAAACAAGACAAAGATGTCCACTGTAACCATTTGTATTCAACATAGTACTAAAATTCTAGCTACAGCAATCAGGAAAGAAAAAAATAAAAAGCATCAAAATTGCTAAGGGAGAAGTAGGACTATCTTTATTTGCAGATGACATGATACTGTATATAGAAAACCCTAAGGACTCATCAAAAAACTTTTAGAAATGATTCATGTTTTCAGTAAAGCCACAGGATATATCAATGTGCAGAAATTCATTCTATTCCATTGACCTATGAATCTACTTCTGTACAAGTATAATACTATTTTGATTACAACTTGAAGTCCAGAATTGTGATGCCTCCAGTTTTGTCTTTCCCTTTTAAGGTTGCTTTAGTTATTTGGAATTTTTTGTGGCTCTATACAAATTTTAGGAATGTTTGTTCTAGTTCTATTGAAAATGATGTTGGATAGGGATTGCATTAAATTTATAGATTGCTTTGGGTGGTATAAACATTTTAACATTATTTGTTCTTCCAAATCATGAGCATGGAATGTCTTTCATTTGTGTCACCTTCAATTTCTTTCTTCAGTGTTTATAGTTTCAGAGTACAGTTCTTTTACCTCCTTGGTTAAGTTTATTCCTAGGTATTTTACTGTTTTGGTGCAATTATAAATGGGATTGCTTCTTAGTTTTCCTTTCTGCCACTTCATTATTAGTGTATAGAAATTCACAGAATAGAAAACCCAGAAATAATCTCACAATTATCTGGCGAATTAATTGTCAGCAAAAGGGGAAAGAATATCAAGGGGATAAAATATTCTCTTTAACAAATGTTAGAAAAACTGGACTACCTACAAAAGAAAAAGAAAGAAAGAAAGAAAGAAAGAAAGAAAGAAAGAAAGAAAGAAAGAAAGAAAGAAAGAGAAGAAAGAAGGAAGGAAGAAAGGAAGGAAGGAAGGAAGGAAGGAAGGAAGGAAGGAAGGAAGGAAGGAAGAAGGAAAGAAGAAAAGAAAAGAAAAGAAAAGAAAAAAAGAAAAGAAAAGAAAGAAACTGGACTACTTTCTTTCACCATACAGAAAAGTAAGTTCAAAATGATGAAAGATCTAAATTTAAGACCCGAAACCATCAAAATCCTAGGGGAGAACATAGGCAGTAACCTCTTTGACATTGGCTATAGCGACTTCTTTCTAGATATGTCTCTGCAGGCAAGGGAAACAAAAGGAAAAATATACAATTGGGACCACATCAAAATAAAAAAGTTTCCACATGGCAAAAGAAACAATCAACAAAACTAAAAGACAACATACCAAATGGAAGAAGATATTTGTAAATGACATATCCTATAAAGGGATAGTATCCAAAATATATAAAGAAGTTATATAATTCAACATCAACCAAAAAAAAAAACCAAAAAAAAAAACCAAAATAAAAATGAAACCAAGTCATCCAATTAAAATTGAGCAGAAGATATACAGACGACCAACAGACACATGAAAGATATACATTACTCATCAGGGAAATGCAAATCAAAACTGTAATGAGATTTCACCTCATGCCTGTCAGAATGCCACCCCCCCCAAAAAAAAAACCCCAAAAAACCAAAAACCAAAAACCAAACCAAAACAAACAAACAAAAAACCTCAAGAAACAATATGTGTTGGTGAAGATGTGAAGAAAAGGAGCTCTGATGCAGTTTGTTAGGAATGTAACTGATACAGCCACTGTGGAAGACACTGTGAAGTTTCCTTAAAATAGTAAAGATAGAACTACTCTACAATCCACGAATTAAATATGGGTATTTTCAAGAATATCAAAAGATATATGTACCTTTATGGTTACTGCAGCATTATTTATAACAAACAAATTATGGAAAGCCGCCCAAGTATCCATTAATAAATCAATATCAATGGATAAAGAAGATATGGCATATACATATACAACATATACAATGGAATGTTAATGTTGTTCAGCCATAAAAAAAGGACAAATCTTGCCTTTTGCAACAACATATATGGATCTAGAAAGTATAATGCTAAGAAAAATAAGTCAGAGAAATAAAAATACCATTTGATTTCACTCACATGTGGAATTTAAGAGACAAAAAGATAACAAAAGGGAGAAAAAGACAAACCAAAAACAGACTCTTAACTATAGGAACAAACAGATGGTTACCAAAGGGGAGCTGGGTGGAGGAAATAAATAAGATGGATTAAGAGTACACTTAGCTTGTTGAGCCCTGCGTGATATATTGAACTGTTGTATCATTATATTATAAAAATCAACTATCTTGGTAATCTAAAACCTAATCAGATACAATAATGAGGGTGTCGCTGTATAAAGAGAGATTGCACATGACAAGTGGGCAAGAGCACAGGGAGAGAGAGAATCTTAAGGAGGATCCATGCCCAGTGTAGAGCCTGATGCAGGTTTTGATCTCACAGCCCTGTTCGTGCCTTAAATGTGCTCAATATGCTAGAGGAAACCATGGACAAAAAAACTGAAGAAAATTATAAAAAGTTGTTTGGACAAATAGGGAATGTTAACAAAGAAAAATGTGAAAGGAACTAAATAGAATGTCTAGACCTAAAAATATGGAATTCTGGCATTGAAAGTAAAATAGCAAAGATGAAAATTTCACTAGAGGAATTCAATTTCAGATTTTAGTAGGCAGAAGAAAGAATCAGGAAAAATTAAACAAATAAAACCTAAGAAGTCCATTAATAGTTTTTATTTAAGAAATGTCAAAGGAACCCCTCAGGCAGAAATACAATGATATTAGACAGTAATTTGAAGCCATATTAAGAAACAAATGACACTAATATAGGTAACCACATAGGTAAAAATAAAGCCAGTATTATTGTACATTTATAGGGTAACTCTTCCTTATCTCCCATGTGATTTAAAAGTGAATACATAAGACAATAATTATAAATTTATATTAATAATCACACACATATAAACATGCAATCTGTAACAATAACAAAATAAAGGAGGTGAGATGGAGATATATTGGAGCAAAATGTTTATATGCTATTGAAACTATGCTGGTAGAACTCAAACCATGTTGTTAGGTCTAAGATACTAATTTCATTCTCTAAAATAACTACTAAAAACGGCTAAATACATGCAATGGAAATGAGGGTCAAAATATTACAAACAAAAAATTAAATACAAAAAAGGCAATGATGAAGAAATGGAGAAACAAAAAACATATACAATATACAAAAAACAAATAGCTATATGGCAAAAGTCCTTAATAGCAATTAATTTAAAAATAAATGAAAAAATTTCAATAAAAAGGCAGATATTTATAGAATAGATTTTAAAATAGGGTCCATCTGTATGCTATCTATAAGAATTTTTTTTTATTTTTAAAAAATATTTTATTTATTTATTTGAAAGAGAGAGCAAGAACAAGCAATGGAGGGGGTGAAAGGGAGAAAGAGAGAGAAGCAGACTCCCCACTAAACAGGAAGCCTGATTCAGGGCTTGATCTCAGGGCCTGGAGATCATGACCTGAGCTGAAGGCAAATGGTTAACCAACTGAGCCACCCAGGTGCCCCAGAAATTCTGTTTAAATACAAAAACAGAAAGAGATTGAAAGATTAGTGACCTGTTATGAATTTGTCAAGTTAACACTTAACGAATTTGAACAGAGCATGCAGCTGGTGAGCTGAGTTTCAACAGCAGAACAAATAGGTACTAAAATAGAGAAGTTTATTACTTATGAGTCCTGGAGGAAGTATCTAACAGACTTTGAAGGTCTACAGGGGGAGATGAAGACAGAGGCACATATGGAGGGCACCTGCCTTTACTAGAATCCATGGGTACAGTGCTGTGGGGTTCCTAGGCTAAGGCTGATTTAATCAATTCCGTCCAAAAGAGCCAGGTAAGTAGGTAAGTTTCATGAGAATCTTATCTAAAGGCACAGAAGAAGATGGCAATAATGTTGATTGCAAAGGCTGTTGGAAAAATGACATTGAAAACCTACATTCATTGTGACTCTCCAGGCTGCTGCTGAGGGCATGCATTTGCATGACGGGGCCAATACCAAATATCTGTCAACTGATGAATATATAAATAAAATATAGCATATTCATATAATGACATATTATTCAGCCATAAAAAATGTAGGAAGCATTGATACATTCTATAGCAAGAATGAATCTTAAAAACATCATGTTAAGTGAAGAAAGGTAAATGCAAAAGGCTAGACATTGCATGATTTTATCTACATAAAATGTCCAAATTTGGCAAATCCACAAGTATAGAAAGTAGTTAGGCTGTTAGGTGGAAGAGGTATATGTATAATAACCACCAATGGATCCATTGTTTCCTTTGGGGGTGTTAAAAATATGGAATTAGTTAGTGGTAATGGTTACACAGGACTGTACTAATATCCACTGTAGAGAAACCTACTGTAAATTATACATGGTACAAAGGTAAATTTTACAATATGTAGACTGCACTTCATTTATAAATGAATATATATATATATATATGAATAAATATATATATATGATAACCAAACTAGGGCACCTGGGTGGCTCAGTGGGTTAAGGCCTCTGCCTTTGGCTCAGGTCATGATCTCAGGGTCGTGGGATTGTGGCCCACATCGGGCTCTCTGCTCAGTGGGCAGCCTGCTGCCTCCTCTCTCTGCCTGCCTCTCTGCCTGCTTGTGATTTCTCTCTCTGTCAGGTAAATAAATAAAATCTTTAAAAAAGAAAAAGATAAAATAAAAAAAAGAAAAAAGAAAAAGATAACCAAACTAATATGTACTAATATTTTATCCCATCATAAAGTTGAAAGAGAAATTATATATCCTACATCATCAGGATGGTCCTGATGTCACCAGAATCTTTATGTTCTATATTTAGTGTTAAAATGAATAGCCATTAGAATTCTGAGATGTCAAGATGTGAGACACAATCAGCATGTCATTGCAAAGTTGATTATGTACATACTTTTGAGCTGGTGATGCTTTTAAATGAGGAAAGATAGAGAATAACAATTCTTTGGTCCCCAAATGCGCAAATACTCTTTAATCATCTTCTTCCTCCACACAGCTCTTAGACTAAGTTGGATTAGAGGAGGATATTTTCTTTTACAATAGCCTCACCTTATCCATGAAGGATATATTTCAAAACCCCCAGTGGATGCCTAAAACCACAAATAGTACTGAGCCTTGTATACACTATGTTTTGTGTTTTTTTCTTATACACACATACTTCTATAAAGTTTAATGTATAAATTAGGCACAGTAAGAGATTAACAACAAAAATAGATAGTTATAACAACATGCTGTAATAAAAGTTGTGTGAATGTAGTCTCTCCCCTCTCAAAATGTTGTACTATACTCACCCTTCTTGTAATGATGTTCTATGATAACATGCCTACATGACGAGATGAAGTGAGATGAATAATGTAGATATTTTTGATGTAGCATTAGGCTAATATGACCTTCTGATAATACTCTGGACCATGGTTAATTGAAGGTAACTGAAACAGTGGAAAGTAAAACCATGGGTGAAAGGGGACTACTATAATCCTAAAAACAAATATTCCTTTAGTCTGCTAAAGGAAAATGAGTTTTAGTACATCTGCTTAGACGGTAAAAAAAAAAACACAAAATTTAAATATTGTACCCAAACATAATGTTTTGATGTCATTAAGAAATGTACCTGTGTGGCTCAGTTAAGCTTCTGCCTTTCTCTCAGGTCATGATCCCAGGGTCCTGAGATCCAGCCCTGAATTCAGCTCCCTATTCAGCTAGGAGTCTGCTTCTCCCTCCCCCATGTGCCCCTCTCCCATGCTTGCACTCTCTCTCTCTGTCAAATAAACAAATAAATACAATTTAAAAAAAAATAAAAAGAAATGCAATTTATATAAGCTCCCAACAGAATAGTATATAAGCATGCATTTAGGAGTCAATTTTAGAGGAACACAGTGTCAACAACTATGTCCTTATGTGATTTCTAAAAAAAAAAAATCAATCTGAATTTCTTTACTTTGTTTAGATTTCCCATGTTGAAACAATCTGTCCTAAAAGCAGCACTTAGTGTTCTAATTCTCTTAATTTAATGTTTAGAAGCTGTCCACTTTTAAGTATGTAAATACCAAATTATTCCATCTTATTGCCATTGCTTCATTAATTTTCTGCAGGTTAAATGCATTTTAGATCATACTTTCAAATTTCATATTATATCAGCAATTTTCTAGCTTTTATTTAATACAAGCAATTTAATCAAAATGTTGCAAGTGAAATTAGAGTACAGTGAAGGGACTTTTTTTTATTAAGTATCTTGTATCTCCCACAGGTACATAAAATATTCAGCAGGTCCTAAACCGTATCACTGTTTTCACATTAATGCAGCTAATATTTGGATGCTATTGCAGGGAAAATTTAACAAGACCTTGTAATTGCCATCAAACTCTTAGAATCTTCACAATCTAAATCCTATTCAGAATATTTATTTAAATAATAGTGCCCCTTTAAATGGGAAAGTTGCACTAACCTCTGAACCATTTGATTTAGGGATATATTTAGGGATACATTAAAAACTCTCATTCCCCCATTCCTAATAATTTATTTTTTATTTTTATTTTTTTAATCTCTTGATTACATTTCTTCTTTTTTCCTAGTGTTGATTTATTCTCTGAGTTTCTCCCCTTACAAGCCTCATGTCAGGAGTGATGTCCCTTTAGCCTCATGCCAGTAAAGGAACATAAGTAGAGGCCCTAAGCTGACTTTCTCTTACACTAATGATAACAGGGCCTGTGGCCAAGGGGATAGGAGATATTTATGCCTTAAAAAAATACCTGCCTACTTACAAAGTTGAGTATGGGGTAAATTCATGCAAACAGTGAACTAAAACTGAGGGATAAGCAGCTTCTCACAGAAATATATATATTCTTTTATTAGAATGTGAGTAGACTGAAGATAGGAAGAAATGAAAGTGCGCAGATACCCTATTAAAATTTAAAAAATTACATTTAAATAAAGATATTTCCGAATCCTAAAGTTTTTTAAATTAGAGAAAAATAAAAAAAGTCTCATTTAACTAAAAATTCTAGGAAATGCTGTTAGAATTTTGATACACATGTACAACTCCCCACATACTCTAATGTGCCTAGATGTCATTGTATACCATTGGTTTGTGTTAAGCAGTGTATGCTATAGTTTTTACCCTTAAAAAGGAAAGTATAATATCCAATAATATCTTAAATTTTGGCATAAAACTTGAAAACTTAAAACTCTGTTTTATAACAAAAATATTATATTGTTATCCCTCTTTTACTACTGTTTTCACTCCTTCTCAAGAATTTTTTTATTGTGTTATTGTGTACTCAGTCATGAATTTCTCAATTTCCATCTCCCTTAATTTAAATTGCTCATCTACCAGAGTTATAAGGAAGCAATCCTATCTACACAGAGAAGCAGATATAAACTACCACCAGCCTTTACAGGAAAAGATTGATATACTTGTTTATCTCTTTTTGTAGCACATCTGAGAAATGATTATATTAAAAATAGGCCCAGCTTTAGGCAGTAATATTGGAAATGATAGTAGGAAGGGAAGTAGGACTATCCGCTGTCACGGATTAGTCTTCTGTTGATGGGCCTGGCTGGAATATGGCTGGTGTTCATTACTAGTTCATTTATGTTCTATTTTCCTGGTTAGCTGCCATCTTGAACAGGACTTATTTTAAAGATAAAATTATTACTGGGAAAATAAGAAAATAGTTCACTTCTTACTGTTCTTCACCTACTTTTTTTTAGGAAGTATATGAGGCAAACATAAGAAAATGAAAAATAATTTCTCATTACGTCATAATTTATTAAGTTATTTTCACTCTTCAAGGACAGAGGAAATGTGCCATTATTGCATTAAGTAAACACTATAAATACACATTTTAACAAAACACTTAGCTTTTTGATTTAGCTTTCTGCAACTAAAAAATTAAAGACGAGTACATGCTTTTATATATTTGGTGGATGAATGTTACATGGGCAATGTATTCTTGAAATGAATAACTATATTAAGTATATGAAGGTGAGCATTTTAATCACTTGTAATAAATAAAAATAGATTACAGCCAGCTAAAAAAAAGAGTACCAAGTTTCCTTCAATCTCTCTTAGTCCAATAGATTCTTATAACAAGGAAAAGATGTTGTGATGGTTGTGGGCTGTGTGTTCCAGCAATGTCCTACTCAAGCTGTCAGGGAAAATAAAATTTTACTGAACTCCTGTTAAGATGCAGGAAGAGCAAAATGAAAGCTAGCTCAGAGAATAATATGCAAGTGCTCTCTTCTGGCTGATCAAATGAACAAGCAGGTGATGAGCTTCCTTGCAATCTTACTTACCTTGCTTTCAACTGGCTTTTATTCACATTATTTTTTCTTCAATATTCTATGATCTGAGTTTGTCTTTGATCCCTTTCCAGAAGGAAGCATGAATGTTTACTTTTAATTCCAAGGCATATGTAAAACTAAGTAATGTTCATTACTTTCCTGTTTCAGTTATATACACTCTTAAGTTCTCTAATCATATATCCTTGTAAAACCCATTAAGGAGAAGAAAAATAGTCTATGTTTATCAAATTGAAAGAATCCAATACATGAGAGACTTTCACTGTTCCTTCTGTAACTAAAATTCCTCGACTATAATGTAGCTCATAGCAATAGAGAGGGAAAGAAGAAAACAAAAAACCAACTAGAGTCAATACATGTTTTGCTTTAAAAACAGTAAACATTATATACTTTCCATGATGCTGCCAAATAGCACAGAAAACTGACTTAATTAGGAGAAACTCCAGGTCATTTTACATGGTTAGGCACTGATGACTAAAATTTTACCTATGACCTCCTCAAATAATTAGATTCTCCATTTAAATATTCACTGATAATGCATTTTAAGAGGCAAAATAACTACTGTTAAACCATTCTGTTTTATTCAGGGTCTTATTTGCTACTTTGTCACATCCATAGAGTGCTGTTAGTAATTTAAATAATTTAAGCTTTGGATGATTGGTATGTTAATTTAATTAAAATTTTCCTGCCAATTGTTCTTGTTATTTTGCCATGTCTTATTTCCCGTACTTTCATAAACTGTGGAAGCTGTTGAGGAAAGAGATTATAATTTGCAATGAATTTTTCTTCCTGTTGAAAATGAGAACCATTATAAAATTTTATTTAGCCATTTATCCAAGATGGCAATACACCATACCCAGGATTATTGGCCTGTGAGTTTGAAATCCTACAGTGATTTAGTGCTGACTGTTCTCTTCCAGCTCCATAGTAACCTGATTACATTGCCTTGAAGTAGTAAACATGTTGCTTGACATCTAAATACATGCAGAACTTTTGCCAAAGGCACAGCATCTACTAATGAATTTCAGTGGTATTGGCCAGGAGAATGTCAATGAAGGCCAAGTAAGGCTTTAACTTGAGAGTCTTGATACTGATCACCAGAAAAATTTGGCTACAACAATGTATTTAAGCCACCAGTTTTGCAGGTGAATTAGCAAATTAAAGATGACAATATGATGTTTCTAAAAATCTAAATAAAATTGATGTATAAGCAGTAACCCAATCTAGGAATCAAAAGACACAGATCCATGCTAAGCTCTGTACTATGAAACTTTGGGGAAGAAATATATTTGCCTGTAAGAATTTATTTTCAGAGAATATGGTTTAAAATAGGAGAGACTAGAACCTACCAAAAATGCAAGTATAGTTAGATATTATTTACAGAGAAGAAAATAGGTTTAAAGTGTTCTGTACAACTAGACATTGGGGAGACCAGGAATTCACACCAGGTCTTTGATATCATTGATAGCTCACAGACTTAAGCTTTTATATATTATATTTCTTCCAAGCTGATAATAGAAGGGATTAAGTAGTGGAGGTCAAGAAAATTGAAAATAATTAGGAATTCATCTGAAATGTGCCTCTTTCTTCTCTTTCCCAGAACTAACCTAGTCATTTCTTTGCCTTCTCACCATCCGGAGCATTCTTTCTGGTTCCCACTATAACGCCATGGCATTACTCCCAGCTCCAGATTGCCTCCTCACTCATACTAATCAACGTCATTTTACCTTCTTCCTTCCTCAAGTAAATAAAAACAGTTAACAGTGAAATCTGTGTTAATAAAAATTTTTTGAAAATGTGGGAAAAGAGGGTAAGTCCAAAGCTGTGTTTCAGAGTCAATTTTGTTATAAGACTGTGTGATGAATTAAGGTTTATCCTGAATTATTTGACATTCTTGCAGTGAAGAGACACCTCTCCTTATATCTGGGCATGTCTGGGACTGCTTTTAACCATAGAATATAGAGGAAATGACTCCATGGAGGGAACAATTCCATCTTCTGGGTGCAGGCTAATTTTGTTTTCTGTCTATTAAACCAAGCATGTTTAAAACCAAACTATGATGAAATGAGAAGCTCAAGAGACATTAGTTGGCCATGTGGGGACAAAGCATGCTATACCACTAGCTGAGGACCCAGCCAGCAAACAGGATGGACTCTCAGCAATGTAAATAAGACATCTTGATTTTCCTGCCATGTCAAACTTAAAAATGACTCTAAGCTCAGCTTCTCTTCAACAGCATTCACTATGAGAGGCAGCAAGCAAGAACTGCCTAGCTGATTTTAGACAACACATAGAAATATGATAGAAAACATTTTATTTTTGATTTAAGCCATTAAGTTTTGTGGTGTGTTATATAGCAGTGGAACAGAGTGCCCTACACCCGCTATCTATCCATCACAACAAATGCAGTGCCTTATGCCAACTAAAATATACTGGTACCTAACCCATCTCTGGCTCCCATTTAAAAATTGTTAACTCAGGATTTTATCTTAACTTGAGTTATAATCCTTATCTTGATGTATCTCAACTATTTTTCACTTCTCTGTTTAGAAATTCCACGTTCAATTCACACAACTAAATTTTATTCTCCTTCACCCTGTCCATTTCTTCTTACATTCCTTTCTCAGGTAAATGGAAACAGAATTTGAGAGTCACATAATCTCTAAAGAGCTATCAATTTTGACTTGAAGTGTTTTTGGCATCTAAGCTTATTTTTTATAGTCACTTAGTGGCATCTTTTGTTGAAAATTCTCTATTTTACATATATCAATTAAAGAGTTTCCCAGAGTTTCTCTGCCCAATTTACCACTTATCAGTAAGTCTATCTTATACACAGTTCCTTAATTATTTTCCAAAAGTAAATGTAATAATATCATTACTACACTTAGTTGATTTATTGTACAAAAACATTGTTTGTCCTCAATCTTTAAGATGCCAGATGAAAGGTACACAGATCTCTGAAGGTTTAGAACTTAGGAATTAACTAAGATCGAGAAAGCCAATACCTGATTTTAACAGGAATAAAGTCAAATAAAAAAATGATACTAATGGTAAATATGTAAGTACTACTAACAATGACCTAGATGTTGTTCTAAGCATCCTATATATATAACTCATTTCATCCTCACAATATTTGTATTAAACAGATACTATCATCCCACTTTACAGATAAGGAAATTGAGACACAGAGGTTAAAATAATTTGGACATTTTGCACATCTATATCCCTTTTGAATATTAATGCTTCATAGGTATTTATACTAATAGTTTTCATAAATGGCATGAAATTTATGAAAAACAAAAAAAGAGAGAGTATATAAATGAGAAAATCTAGGTGTGCTTCAAAACCATTACAGTGTATAGATAGCAAATTGCTTTATCTAAGCATAAGAGTGACTTGGTCAGAAATTTAATTCAGAAGAGATATTGAAAGTTAATCTTTCCATGGAAGGATGAATTGTACAGGAGAAGATTTTGTAAAAAGTAAAATGAACAGTATAGGGGCGCCTGGGTGGCTCAGTTTTTTAAGCAACTGCCTTCAGCTCAGGTCATGGTCTCGGAGACCCGGGATCGAGTCCCACATCAGGCTGCCTGCTCGGCGGGAAGCCTGCTTCTCCCTCTCTCACTCCCCCTGCTGTGTTCCCTCTCTGGCTGTGTTTCTCTCTGTCAAATAAAAAAAAATAAATCTTTAAAAGTAACATGAACAGTATAGAAGCTGTATCCTGAAGTATAAATTTATAATATGGGTGAATTTCTATTATTTATTCCCTCTTCTTCCTCCAAATGTACATAACTGCAAAGACTAAAATGCAAAGATAATGGGTGTGGGTCATAATATCTCTTTATTCTATCCCTTGAGTACTGTATAAATATTATAAATATATAATAAAGGTTATGGGAATTTTGTGTTTTTATCTCAGATTTTTGACCAAGCTCCCCTAAAGTTGAGGGCAATAGGAGCTCTTGAAAGAAAGCAACTCAGAAATAGTGTCATCCTCCACACCTTGTTGTGAAATACAATAACTCCTTGACATCACTTCCTTTATGACAATTATCTGTATAATCAGAAGAGACCGGACAGTCTCTATACTCAGAAAACTGGAATTCACTTGAAGGGAAATCACTGAAGTGAATATGAGTAATGGAAAGGAGATTTTTCTTATACTTGAAAATTAAGACCCAGGGAGGAAGATTTAACCCAAAATGGCTGAAAAAATGAAGTGAGATATAAAGACACTTCTATTTTAACACTATTGAGTTCATGTTTTCAAAGAATATATTAGATATCAAATAGTATACAGCAGTTTAGGAATAACCAACAATAGGACATGTGAAATCCCAATTCTCTTCCCTGTTCCTCAAGGTATATTTTAAGTTTCTATTTCAGTTTGTTTGAAAATTGGCTCCAAAATTTATATGACATAATACTACTACTTTTGGATTTATACATTTTATAAGAGAGTATTTGTCCCTACTATGAAAGATGGAAATTGAACCCACTTGTATTGGCATCTCTTCATTGCTGAACCCATATATATTTTAAAATTATAATATTAATTTTCATTCTTGTAGAAATATTCTTAGTAGAAATATTTCCTAAAATTAGTGTTCCTTTCTAAGTTACCTTTGTACAGTTAATTATATTTTAGTTCTATAAAGATTATAATGAAAAACAACAGCCTGCTCCAGAATGAACTCACTTTTCATTGCCTACAGGCTGTGTCTTTCAATGCTTCTGGCAGAATCTTTTAGTATTTTTTTTCTGCTTCAAAATTACATGTTTATGTTGATATCAATTTTTGTATGTCTTAGTAATTATCTACTTGTATACATTTGTGAAAATGAGTTTAGTCTCTTTCCTATTTCTCTGTCATACCCTCTGATTTTTTATCCTTTGATTGTCTCTGAAAGATACATTATAAATTTTTAGATCACTATTTAGTAGTTATTTTATGACTATGTTAATATATTCAGCAGTAGGTAATTTTTTTACACAGTTTCCAGTGAGTGCCTATTATATGCTAGCAACCTTCTAATCATTGGAGATCCATTGGTCAATGAAAGTAGATAAAATGGCTTTTAAGGAGTTTACATTAAGAGAAAAAATAAACTATAAACATAATAACCAAATAAATTTGAAAAGAATATTAGAAGCTGATAAGTACCATGACCAGTGTAAAAAGTGGAATAGGAAAAAGAATATCTGGAGTGTCTTAGAGGAAAGTTAGAATACATTTTAAATATGACACCAAGCACTGTTATATCTATGTGAAGGGGACATTTGAGCAAAGATGTGACTAAAATAAAGATATTAGCCATGCAGATATGTTGGTGAAAGCATCCTATGTGGAGAAAATGGTGAACATTAAGTCCCTTTGGCTGGAATATATTTTGATTGGATCTGGAGGATTTAGCAAGGAGGTTGGCTTAGCTGGAATGAGAAGCCTGTTAACAGGCGATGTTGTGAGGGAGGACATAAATGGTTAAATCATGAAATGCCTTATAGACTACTTTAAGAACTTTGGTTTTTTCCTATGAATAGAATGAGAAACCATAGTAGGACTGTGAACAGAGAAATTATCAACCTTAAAAGATTTTAATCTGGCCGCTCTATGGAAAATAGGACATTGGGCCCCTGGTGAAGGAGTAAAAAGGACAATGATAAGATCACAGAAAAGAAAAATGGTAGAACAGGCCCAGTGCAGTGGAGATGGTAAGTACTCAGATTGAGATGTATTTCATTTTATTTTTTTTAAGGATTTTATTCATTTATTTGAGATAGAGTGAATAAGTGAAAGAACACAAGTAAGGGAGATAGAGGAAGAAGTAGACTTGACCTCAAGACCCTGGGATAATGACCTGAGCCAGAGGCAGACCCTTAACCAACTGAGCCACCCAGGTGTCCCTAGATGTATTTTAAATGTAAGAAAAAAGGATTTTCCAAAGGATTAGATGTGAAAAATAAAAAAAAAGATAGTTCAAGCATGAAATAATAATTTTTGTGCCAAACACCTAGAAAAACAGAGTTGCTGTCAAATGAGCTAAGGATGACCTCAGCAGGAGCAGACTTAGTCGAGGAAGGAAGCTATGAGTTCATTTTTACATATGTTGATTTGAGATACTAAACAGACAACATTCTAAGCCAAAATTGAGACAAAGGCTAGTACTATAAATGTAATTCTGGAAGTTAGCATATAGATTAAACTCATAAAACTTGAAGAGAACACCAAAAGAAATGAAATAGAAAAAGGATGGGAGTCTTATGCCCAGAAACACTTTAACAGAAACAAAACAAAGCAAAGCAAAGCAAAGCAAAGCAAAAAACCAGAGGTGGAAGAACCAAAAAAAGAGACTAAGAATGGGTTTCTAGAAAGTAGAGATAATTAAGTATAGGGCTACTTTCTAAGTAGAAGGGGAAAGCGTCTGGAGAAAGACAGTGATAAACTCTACTGAATTGTACACATGATTTTCTGAAATGCTAGGTTGACATACTGAGCTATGGGTCTCTATTGATTCATTTGTTGACATTCTGTGTGCCTTGTCAATTGTCCTTTTTTTGGCTCTTGGAATTCCTCCCTTCCACACTCTTTTAATTCTTTCCAAAACTTTTTATTTCTGTGTATACTTTGTGCAGATGAGTTGTCTGATTTTCTTTCATTTTTGCCACCTTCTAACAATTTCCATCTAATTTGTTTTTGTTGTATCTTATTAGATTCTTAATTCTGTTATATTTATTGTCTATTGAATTGTCTTTTTTAAATGTTGCTTTTTATATCATCTACTTGTTAATTAATTCTATACCTTCTTTAAATGCTTAGAAGCTATCCACCTTCCCAAAAAGTTTCTTTTTTTATTTTATTTTTTATTTAGTTGAGAGAGAGTGCATGAGAGAGTGAAAGCAGGGGCAGAGGGAGAGGGAGCAGGGAGTCCAGTGTGGGGTTTGATCCTAGGACTCCGGATCATGACCTGAGCCCAATGCCCAACTGACTGAGCCACCTGAGAGAACTCCTTTTTTCCTTAATATTTATTGTTTGTTACAATCTCAATCAATTATGATAGAGGCTTTTTTAGTTTCATTTTTTAAAGAAAACTTTTAGTGATTCCTGGTCATTTTCTTATGTTTAAAAGCAGGACAATTAAAATATTATATGAAAACACTGCATAGATAGATGGGGCTTCTTTTTATGGTCTTTATTGAGGTAACTGCTGGCTGAACTTCTTCACTGGGGAATTTTTAATGTCAAAATATTTAGTCATTTCTTTTGAGCTGGTAAGATTTTCCAGTTTGGAAGAATATAGGCTTTGCTAACTGCATTGAAAATGTTAGAATTCCAGCAGGGAAACTGGTGAGTCTCAATATTCATAATATTTGATATGTAAACTTTTCTTCAAACCATACCTGCTTTCTGCAGTCCATAGCCTTTTACTACCTTCTTCAGAGAACAATGTTATTATTCTGTGATCGAGGAGTGTAATTGTCTCCAGGCTGCATGGAATGGAGGTGAAGAATGGGTGTAATTTCCATTCAGATAAATCAATCTTCCTGTTATCACATCAAGTTTACCATAACTTCCATGTTTATTTGTTGCAGCCAATTCCAGAAAGTTATGGGAATTAAATCCCACAAATCCATTTGCTCTTCAGCTTTTCACAAGTGGTTTAATACTCTGCTTTTTAGCTTTACTAAGTCAGACACTATTTGTGGAGTTTCCAAAATGTTGTCAAATGTTTTCCTCCCCTATTTCCCTTTTATTTATTTATTTTTATTTATTTACTTATTTATTTTTAAATATTTTATTTATTTGACAGAGAGAAACACAGCCAGAGAGGGAACACAAGCAGTGGGAGTATGAGAGGGAGAAGCAGGCTTCCTGCAGAGCAGGGAGCCCGATGTGGGGCTCGATCCCGGGACTCCAGGATCATGACCTGAGCCAAAGGCAGTTGCCCAACCAGCTGAGCCACCCAGCCGGCCCCTATTTCCCTTTTAATTTAGCACTTAAAACTTATCCTATTGCTTAAAGAGGATTTTTTGTTTGTGGAGGTTAATGATGGCTCAGTCAGCCATGATACTCTTGGATGTCTCTTGTAACATTTATGTTTATTATATTATATATAATAATATTCTTGTATTTTCTTCATTTTGCCTCAACTTCCGTGTCTCTCAAATTAGCAACATTCTTAACTTTACATTAATATTTTTTGTAAATAAACTTTTTGCTTTTGATTTTAGGTTTACAGAGACGTTCAGTCAGCAGAGCATGTGATGTTTGATCTTGCGGTTGTGACTTCAAGCCCCATGTTAGTTGTAGAGCTTATTTAAGAAAGAAAAACACACTAAAATTTAAGTCTTATACTAAAAGTACAATACTTTTGTCACTTTCTTAAATTCAGGCATACCTTGGAGATATTGTGAGTTTTGTTCAGACTAGCACAATAAAAAGAATATTGCAATAAAACTAGTCAAATAAATTTTTTGTTTCCCAGAACATATAAAATTTGTGTTTGCACTATACTGTAGTCTATGAGGTGTGCAATAGTACTGTGTCCAAAAGATATATGTATATATATATATATATAAATATATATATTAGTTAAGAAATACTTTATTGCTAAAAAATGTCAACCATTATTTGAGCTTTCAGAGTCATAATAATCTTTTGGCTGGTGGAGGACCTTGCCTCAATGTTAATGGCTGATGACTCAACAGATTTGTAGTTGCTGAAGGTTAGGATGGCTGTGGCAATTTCTTAAAGTAAGATAGAAATGAAATTTCTAAGATAGAAATGAAATTTCTTACATCAATTGATTCTTCCTTTCATGTATGGTTTCTCTGTGGCATGTAACACTGATAGCATTTTACCCACAATAGAAATTTTCAAAATTGGAATCAATCCTCTCAAACCTTGCTACTGCTTTATCAACTATATCTATGTAATATTCTAAATTCCTTGTTGTCATTTCAACAATATTCATAACATTTTCACCAGGAGTAGATTCCATCTCAAGAAACCACTTCATTGTTTGTTCATAGGAAGCAATTTTTAAAGCAGTATCTCATCTATTGAAGTAGTGTCATGAAACTGCAACAATTCAAATATAATGATGAAAATATTGGAAATATTATAAAAATTATCAAAATGTGACACACAGACACAAAGTGAGCAATGACTGTCTAA
Organism: Spilogale gracilis; assembly: GCA_004023965.1. Classification (NCBI taxonomy): domain Eukaryota; kingdom Metazoa; phylum Chordata; class Mammalia; order Carnivora; family Mephitidae; genus Spilogale; species Spilogale gracilis. The sequence goes on along the minus strand of PITA01017717.1, from coordinate 17,014 downwards.
AAATTGTGCCAGTAGACTGTCTCAACACAAGTTTGCCAGAAACCTTCAATTTGGGGGGAAAAAATTGTAATGTCTGCTAAGTGCTATAAAGCCAGGTGCAATAAAATTAGGTACACCTGTATAAATTCTCTCAAAATATTATAAAACCATAAACCTGATTTATTAAGTTTATAAGAACTTTATAGTGTCCTTTTGTTTTCTTTCTTTCTATAGGAATATTTTAAAAGAGCTTCGGTACTTGAAAAAGAATGTTTTTTAGCACCAACATCATTTAGACTCTCTTTACTTACATTCAACTAATCCTTTAAAAGCATTATAAATTTCAGTCCCTTCATATTCATTTTGTTTGCTTAGTTGCTTTTGCTATTTAGGGAGGTTCTATTTGCCCTATTCTCTGCTAATGGAAATATGAGCATTATGTTTTGAAAACATCATATTTACAACAGTTTCAATCATTAAACCTATTGCATAGAATCCTTTTATATTGCTGGAGCTATCCACCTGTGGATGTGACATGTGGAATCACAACTCCCACCCCACTCCTGCATATTCTTTGTATAATTAAGTATGTACTTCTTTAAACATAATTCATTATTTTCTTCATAGTATGACATTTTGCCTACATTTTTGCTTGTTTTTGAAATTTCATACCTTTTTTTTTCTGACCCAGGTCTTTCTTCCCCGATTATTAATGAATTTTTGTGATCATATTAAATATTTTAATGTAACAGAAAGCTGTAGAGTTTATTAAATTTTATTAACAGTAAAACATGTACTTTTACCTTCTTCAAAAGGTTGAAGTGACAGGGATTAGACAGTAGCTGTTTTCCAGAAATAATCCCATGATCTGACATTTATGGCCAGGACAGCTGGAGCTGGTATAGTCTAGTTCCTTATGTCAGGAATAATTTAGTATTTATGTGGCACTTCACATTTTCAAAATGCTCTTCAATCATTAATAAAACATTTCCCTTGACATTCCTGTCAGAGAGGTCAGAATAACTACCAGTAACAAAAACCACTTAATAACAAAATGGGGAAAAGCTACCATAATCCTCTTTGTTTCTTGGTGTTAATTTTCAAGCATATAAAATCTGAGCATTTATTAAACCCACTGACTACACTGCTTTAAGTTCCATGAATTTATAATAAGGATGCACTACTATAAAAGATATTCTAAAAAGCTTAAGAAAGTATACCTCCTATTTCAAAAAGCAGGCTGAATTCAAGGAAGTCTATGAAAAAACCACATAATTAATACTCTCTGGACTAAAAGCTTTCTTATTAATTCAGAAAAGAGAGAACTCTAGAATATGTAGCATTAGCAATGTCTTGTCCAGAAGTGAATAATGAACGCAAAAGATCAATTAGAAGTTTAAAGTCATATGTGAGAAAGATTGTTGTCTCTCAAGGACACTTAATGGAAACATTTATCAACATTTTTGAAATAATTAAAAATAATAGGCAATATACACAAATATTTTTGAATTAAAACACATTTGAAAATATTATATTCTTGTGCTCTTACCACAAAATAAAATTGTTACCTGTTTACAAATGATTTTGTGGGGTATATGTGTAATTTAGTGTCCTTGTACTTTTTTTGTTGTTGTTTTAATACAGTCCTCAGAAAGGCTTTGGAAGTACATCCTTTATTTCTACTCTCTGAAGCTATCTGATCCTCTTTCTTTCTTTTTTTTTTTTTTTGTAGATTTTATTTATTTGACAGAGAGAGAGATATCACAAAGAGGTAGAGACGCAGGCAGAGAAAGAGGGGGAAGCAGGCTCCCCACTGAGCAGAGAGCCCGATGTAGGGCTCTATTTCAGGATCCTGAGATCCTGACCTGAGCCAAAGGCAGAGGCTCAACTGTCTGAGCCACCCAGGTGCCCCGAGAGACTATTTTTTGTTTTGCTTTACTTTTATTTAGGGGAAGGTAATCAGCATTTATTTCTAAATAGAAATAAAACTATTCAAGAGGTTTTTTTCCTTCCTTGGTACTTTTTTTTTGATAAATCTGTTTATTTCATGTTCATTTCATGTTTTCGTGTCAATTTTCTTGTCAAAAAGTTATATTACCAACATATTTTTAAAATATATGTATTTTGATATTTAAATCCACTTTTTTATTCCTTATATTTTTCTATTTTGTTTGTGATCAGTCTTTCTTAAAGTGTTAACTTATTATTCTTTCAAATAACCAAGTTTTCATTTTTAAGCATTTTTCTCCTTCAAGTTTTTTTAATGTCAGATATAAAATATTTTAGACTTTGTTGACCTATATACAGTCTCTATTGTAACTACTCAAATCTGTCATTGTGAAAGCAACCATATAATACCTACATGAATAAACATGGCTATGTTTCAATAAAGCATTCTTTTAACAAAAATTTCATTGTTGTTGCAAGTCAAGTAAATATTTGATAACAAGAGTATCAGTGTTTGCGCAGTAAGTCAGTCTTTGAAGCATCTCTGGGCAACATGTCACATTATCTCTCTCAATTTTAGACGGAAAAACTGGAAGGATTTGGCTTAAAGGAGGACTACAAAGTTTCTGGCATAATGAGAATCAGATCATATAACTTTCTTAAAAACTTCCTCAAATAACCACTTGTTTCTCATTTTTAATTAGAGTAAAAACAACCTGATGCCCATGGTCCACAAAACTCTACATAATGTAATTTATTTGGACCTTCAGACTACCTGCCCCACTGCCCACTTTCTTGTCACCCTACATGTTCTTTATGTCTTGATACTTCCAGTCCATTCTTTGTTCAGAGCCTTGCCTCCTTTTGTCCTTCTGACCTGTTAGTTTATCATATCTGTACTTATCTGGCTCAGAACAGGATAGTGTAAAGCCTAGGGCCATCCCTCTGCTATCCGACCATTCTCATACTCCATAATTTGACACCTCAAAATGGTCATTTGTAACATTTTACTCTTCTGCTTTTTTCCCCACTGGTAATAAAATTGGGGTGAAAAGAATAATAATGGTCAGGAAACAAATTCAGATAATAAATATTTATGAAGTACCCGATGACTCAACTCAGTTGAGCATCTGACATTTGATTTGGGTTCAGGTCATGATCTCAGGGTCCTGAGATTGAGCCCCATGTGGGGCACCATGCTGGGCATGAAGCTCTCTATCTCTCTCCCTCTACCCCTATCCTCACTCTCTCGTGTTCTCTCCCTTACAAAAAATAATGATAATAATATACAAAAAAAGAACAACCAGAAGCATAAATAAAACAAACAAAAAAACCTTACTTTCATTAGTGAACTTCATATCTATAAGTGTGTAAGAGAATAAATTGGAAAGTAAAATAATAAAATAATGATTTCAATATAAGAAGGAAAATAATAAATAGAGTAATATTTTTTTAAGTTACAATATGTAGTTCCTGAAAAAAAAAGAGGAAAATACAATATGAAGACATCAGTATGTTCATGGACAACAGCATCATGACCAGCTGCTTGTGGACTCTAACACTAAACCTGTTTATTCACAGACCATGCTAACCAGCTCACCCAGAATCTCTGGCATGGGCTGGTTAGTGAAGCTATTTCTCTATCAGAGCCAGTATACCAAGACTGGTATAGGTGACTGATACTTCAAACGTGAAGACATCAATGACATTATACAAAGATCAAGAAATACCAGGGAAACATGATGTCATCAAAGGAGCAAAATAAATAAAACATCAGAAGAGCTTTATTTATTGAACTACCTTCCTGGGGGGGAATAATCAGTACAATTATTTTAAGGAAACACAGTGAACCACAAGAGAAAATAGATGACAAAATGAAATCAGGAAAATAATACCTAAACAAAATGAAAATTTCAACAAAGAGAAATCATTAAACAAACAAAGACCCAAGTAGAATTTCTGGGGCTGAAGAATACAACGACTGATATATAAAATTCAATAGAAAATTTCAACAGCAGACTCCATCAAATAGAAAAAAGTCAGTAAATTATTTTTTTAAAGATTTTATTGGGACACCTGGGTGGCTCAGTCGGTTGGGCGACTGCCTTCGGCTCAGGTCACGATCCCAGAGATCCGGGATCGAGTCCCACATCGGGCTGCCTGCTCGGTGGGAAGCCTGCTTCTCCCTCTCTCACTCCCCCTGCTTGTGTTCCCTCTCTGGCTGTGTTTCTCTCTATCAAAAAAATAAAATCTTAAAAAAAAAATTTAAAGATTTTATTTATTTATTTGACAGAGAGATCACAAATAGGCAGAGAGGCAGGCAGAGAGAGTGGAGGAAACAGGATCCCTGCTAAGTAGAGAGCCTGACACAGGCTTCGATCCCAGGATCCTGGGTGGCTCAGTTGGTTAAACATCTGCCTTCTACTCAGGTCATGATCCCATTAGTTTTTGATGTAGTTTTCAATGATTCATCAGTTGTATATAGTTAAGTTATTAACAGTAAGACACTGTTCTAACTATAAGAAGTTTTATGAAAGCCTTATGGTAATGAAAACATACAATAGTCAGAAAAAGGAAAATAAAAAAAAATCAAAGTTCATTATTAGAAAAAAAAAATCAAGTCATGAAGGAAGATGGGAGGAAAACACAAACAAAAGAAACACAAAATAGAAAACACATAGGAAGAAATCATCTGAGCTCCCAATTAGCCATCACTGCTACTTCCCAAAAAGGAGCTTATACCTTCATCTGAAGCCCTGATTTTTGCAATTTCCCAGTGAACAATTCCTGATCTCTTGTTCTAGGAGGTCATCAGAGTTTACAATTTCAGTCCCAGAAGACTGGATATATTAACATACTTTAAAGGTTCTACCTTCAGGAACCTGGGTGGCTCAGTCCTTAAGTGTCTGCCTTTGGCTCAGGTCATAAACCCGGAATCCTGGAATGGAGCCCCACATCAGGCTCCCTGCTCAGTGGGAAAGCTGCCTCTCCCTCTCTCACTCCCCATGCTTGTGTTCCCTCTCTAGCTGTGTTTCTCCCTGTCAAATGAATAAATAAAACCTTTAAAAAAATAGGAAAAAAAATAAAAGCTTCTGCCTGTGGATATGGCTTTCAATCACCCTGAAACTAGGTGCTGAATGAGATCATCCCTTTGGAATCTTGGCAAGTCTTGGCATACTCTCAACAACAAGGAACCATCAAAAATAAGGCAGGCTACTTATACAATCACAACATTTCAAAAAACAACAAAGAGTTGGGGCAAAACTGAGCAATAAGTTTCATCTTCTACATAACACTACTACTTCAAGTCTGAGAGAGGTAACTATTTCACCTAATACATAGCAACAAATGTACAGTCAGGCAAAATGAGATAGATTAAGAATGTTCCAACTGAAAGAATTTGACAAAAACTCAGAAAAAGACGTTAATGAAATGGAAATAAGTAATGCTCACAAACTCAGAAATAGAATGGATGAATACAGAGATCATTTCAATGAGATAAAAAAATATATAGAAAAGTACTAAAAGAAGTTACAGAGCAGAAGCATACAATGATTGAACTGAAAAATACAGTGTGGTTCAAGAGCAGACTAAATGAAGAACAGATGAGTGACCTGGAAAATAAGACAGCAGCACTGACACGAACAGAGCAACAAAAAGAAAAAAAAAAAAAGAATTTAAAAAAAAAGGACTATAGCTTAAGGGGCCCATGAAACAACATCAAGCAGAGTAACATATTATATTATAGGGGATCCAGAGGAAAAGATAGGAAGAAATGTACAGAAAACTGGTTTTCAAAATAATGACTGAAAATTTCCCTAACCTGGAGAAGGAAACAGATATCTAAATCCAGAAAACACAGAGAGCTCAAGTAAGATGAATCCAAACACCAAACACATTAAAATTAAAATGTTAAAAGTTAGGGACACCTGGGTGGCTCAGTTAGTTAGGTATTCAACTCTTCATTTCAGCTCAGATCATGATCTCGGGGTCATAAGATCAGGCATGGAGTCTGCTTGGGGTTGTCTCTCCACCTCTTCCTCTGCTTTTCCCTCACCCCACTGTGTTCTCTAAAAATAAATAATAAATAAATAAAATAAAAAATAATAAAATTTTAAAAGTTAAAGAGAATCCTAAAAACAGCAAGAGAGAAAACTATTTATTATGTATAATAGAATCCCCACTAGAATATCAGCTTTTTTTTTTTCCCAGAAACTTCACAGACTATGAGAGACTGGCATTATATATTCAAAGTGCTGAAAAGAAAATATTTCAAACAGGAATACTATGTCCAGCAAAGTTATAATTGAGAACTGATTGAGAAACAATTTTTCAGATAAGCAAAAGTTAACGGATTTTATCACCATGAAACCAGTCCTCACAAAAAATGTTAAAAGGACATTTTTAAGTTGAAAGGAAAATACACTAGTGAATAACAGCAAAACATTACAGTAAAAATCTCAGTAGTAAAGCAAATATACAATGAAGGTGATGGATTAACCTCTTATAAAGCTAATATAAATGTTAAAAAAAACAGTGGTAGTAAAATAAGTTATAACTGTAATAATTAGTTAAGGGTCACAAAATTTCTTTAAGTGAAAAATATGGTATCAAAAACAAAATAGGAAAAGTTTCTAGAATGTGTTTAAATATAAGTTGCTATAAGCTTAAAATACATTGTTATATAAATATAGACTCATATATGAACCATATGGTAACCAAAAAGCAAAAGCCTATAGTAGATATACGGAAGATATGCAAAAGGATTTAAATACAACACTAAAGAAAGGTATCTAGTCACAATAGCAGAATGCAATAGAAGAAAGTAACAGAGAAAAAACTAAAAAAAAAAATCTAGAAAAAAATTTTAAAAATGGTGAAAAGTACTGAACTATCTCTAATTACTTTAAATGTAAATGGGATGAATTCTCCAGTCAAAAGACAAAGAGTAGCTGAATGAATTAAAAAGAAAAGAATTACTTATTTGTCACCTCAAAGAGACATTATTCAAATCTAAGGACACAGACTAAAAGCCATAGGATGGAAAAAATATCCCATGCAAATGCAAATGAAAGAAAGCTGGTATAGCTACAAATGGGAGACAAAATAGACCTTAAATCAAAGACTATATGAAAGACAAAGTAAGGCATTATAAAATGATAAAGGAACCAATCTAAGAAGAGAATACAACATTTGTAAATCTTGATGCACCAGAATGGAAGCACTTAAATATATAAAACAAATATTGATAGACCTACAAGGAGAAATTAACAACAATACAATAATAAAAGGAAACTTTAATACTCCACTTATATCAATGGATAGAAAATCAATAAGGAAACATTGGCCTTAAAAGACACAAAGATACGTTAGAACATATTTTATATATATAGATGATAGATAGATGATAGATAGATTGATTGATAGATAGAATGATAGATGATAGATAGATGATAGATAGATAGATACAGATATAGATATGGAGAGAGAGAGAAAAATTCACCAAAATAGATTTTAGGTCACAAAACAAATCTCAAAGAGTTTTGAGAAGATTGAAATCATATCAAGCATCTATTCTGACTATAATAATATGAACCCATAAATAATTACAAGAAAAGGAAACTGGAAAAACCATAAATATGTGGAAATTAAACAACAGGTTGTTGAACAACTACTTTTGTTCAACAACTTCTATGACCCAACTATGTTGGGGGTCATAGAAGAAATCAAAGGAGAAATACAAAAATACCTAAAGACAAATGGAAACAGAAATACAATATACCAAATTTTATGGGATGTAACAAAAGTGATTCTAAAAGGAAAATTCATCATTATACATGTCTATCTCAAGAAACAAATCTCAAAAAAACAATATAACCTTACCTCCAAAAGAAGGAAAAAGAACAGAGCCCAAGGTTAATATAACAAAGGGGAGGAGCACCCGGGTGGCTCAGTGGGTTATACAACTGCCTGGCTCAGGTCATGATCCCAGAGTTCCAGGATCGAGCCCGGCATCAGGCTCCCTGTTCGGCGGGAAGCCTGCTTCTCCCTCTCTCACTCCCCCTGCTTGTGTTCCCTTTCTAGCTGTGTTTCTGTCTGTCAAATAAATAAATAAAATATTTAAAAAAAGGGAAAAATAAAGATTAGTACAGAAATAAATGAAATATTGATTAAAAAGATGGACAAGATTAATGAAACTAAGCTGGTTCTATGAAAAGAGAAACAAAATTGACATATCTTCAGCTAGGCTTACCAAGAAAAAAAGAAAAGGTTCAAATCAATAAAATCAGAAATGAAAAAGTACAAGTGATAGTACAGAAATACAAAGATCAAAAGAGATTATGAACAATTACATGTCAACAAATTTGACAACCTAAAATAAATGGGTAAATTCCTAGAAATATACAGTCTTCCATGAATGAATTAGGAAGAAATAGAAGATCTGAATAGACTGATTAGTAAGGAGATTGAACCAGTAATCAAAACCTCCCAGCAAACAACTGTCTAGCACCAGGTGGCTTCACTGACAAATTCTACCAAACAGTCAAAGAACCTAATATCTATCCTTCTCAAAGCCTTCCAAAAAATAAATTAGGAACACTTATAAACTTATTTTATGAGGCCAGCATTAACCTGATACCAAATTCAGACATGAATAGCTCAAGAAAAGGAAAGAAAATAAAATTATAAACCAATATTCCTGATGAACACAGATGCACAAATTCTCACCAAAAAAACTAATGAACCAAATTCAAGAATACATTAAAAGGATCAGACAGCATGAGCAAGTGGGATGTAGTCCATGGGTCTTATGGTGATGACAAATCAATAAATGTGGTACCCCATATTAAAAGACTAAAAAGATAAAAAATTATATGATCATCTCAAATCTATTGGAAAGCATTTGACTAAATTCAAAATCATTTATGATAAAGACTCAAAAAAGTGGATATAGAGAGGATGAACCTCAACACAATAAAAGCCATCTATGGCTAACTTTGCATTCAGTGAAGAAAGTTAAAGCTTCTCCTCTAAAATAGGTACAAGACAAAGATCCTCAGTCTTACTACCTTATTCAACACAGTACTGGAAATTCTAACAAAAGCAATTAGCAAGAAAAAGAAAAAAAAGGCATCCAAATTGAAAAGGAAGAAGTAAAAGTGTCACTATTCGCAGATAACATTATTTTACATATAGACAACACTAAAAACTACACACACACACACACACACACACACACACGCACACACAGAATAAATGGGTTCAGTAAAGTTGCAGGATACAAAATAAATATATATAAATCTGTTGCATTTCTATATACTAATAAACAATCAGAAAGAGAAATTAAGAAAATCTCATTTACAACTGCTTCAAAAAGAATGAAATACCTAGAAATAAACTTAACTAAGCAGGTGAAAGGAATGTATAATGAAACTGTAAGATATTGATAAAATAAATTGAAGACAGAAATAAATTAAAAGTCATTCTTTATTCTTGCACTGGAAGATATGATATTATTAAAATGAAATGTCCACATTACTCAAGGCAATATATACATTCAATACAATCCTTATCAAAATTTCAATGGAAAATTTTATAGAGCTAAAACAAACAATTCTGAAATGTTTATGAAACCGCAGAAGACCCCAAGTAGCCAAAGTAATCTTGAGAAAGAAGAACAAATTTACAGGTACCACCCTCCCTGATTTCAAGCTATACTACAAAGCTATAATAATCAAACCACTATGGTATTGGCCTAAAAAAAGACACATATATTAATATAACAGAATTGAGAGCCCAGAAATAAACCCACTCATATATAGTCAATTTATGATAAAGTAGGAAATAATATTCAATGGGGAAAGGGCAGCCTCTTCAAAACCATTGTTCAAAAAACTAGACAGCCACATGTAAAAGAATGAAACTAGACCAATATCTTATATTATACATAAAAATTAAATAAAAATGGAATAAAAACTTGAATGTACGACCTGAAGCCACTAAACTCTTAGAAGAAAACTTAGGTGGTAAAATATTTGACAAGTAGTCTTGGCATTGAATTTTGGATCTGACTCCAAAAGAAAAGTCAACAAGTGGACTGCATCAAATTGAAAAGCTTCTGCACAACAAAAGATGAAAAGGTTACCTGCTGAATGGGAGAAAATCTTATATCTGATAGGAATTAATATCCAAAATATACATAGAACTTACACAAATTAATAACAAACAAAGCCAATCTGATTAAAAATTGATAAGAAGGATGAACATATTTTTTCTCCCAAAGAAGAAATACAGGTGGCCAACACATATGAAAAAATATTAGTTATTGGAGTAATGTAAATCAAAACCACAAAGAGATATTACCTCAACATCAGTCAGGAAGACAATTTCAAAAAGAAAAATAATAAGTGTTAGAGTGGATATGAAGTAAGGGAAGCCTCGTGTATTATTGGGAATGGAAATTGGTGCAACCACTATAGAAAACAGTATGAAAGTCCCTCAAAAAATTAAAAATGGAACTACCATATGATCCAGGCATTCCACTTCTGGGTATTTATCCAAAGAAAATGAAAACACTAATTCAAAAAGATATGTGCAGTCTTCTATTCCTTGCAACATTATTTTTAATTTTCAAGACATGGAAACAACCTAAGTGTCCATCAGTGGACCTTTGTTTCATTACCTTGAAATAAAGGTAGCTTTATTGATAAAATAAATTGAAGACAGAAATAAATGAAAATAAAGGAGCAGCTCAAATCTAGGTTTTGTCATTTTCAACAATATGATTGTGGGAAAGATATTAACTCTCCATAAATGAGAAAATTTGTTTACATATAATTAGTGTGAGGAATACATATATACATATATTTATGAGTATTTATAAATATGAATATATTTGTATACCTATATATGAATATTTATATACATATATGTATCATATATACAAATATACATATATAGAGGTAATCTGGATTATTTAACCAAACTATATAATTCTACTTCTTAATCACTCCCATAATGCTATCCTCTTTTAATTGTGGTTTGCACTTATCTCTACATGATATTGTATTGTTATATTATGTCTATATCATTATGGTAGATTATTCATTATGGGGCATATACAATTATTTCTCTTACTCTTTGTGGCATATGCACCAGAAAGAAATCTTTAGCAGTCCTTACGTGTCTTTTATTTTTTCACTGCCTAAGATAATTCTAGACAAATAGAAATTCAATTTTTTCTGGAATTAAAAAGTATATAAAGTATAAAGAGAGAATGATACAATCATATAAAAACCATGGCCAGTAGCTGTGCCATTTTTTGCTACAGGAAATATTGGAAGCAGGCATGGTTGTAGAGAGGAATGAGTTCCTTTTGGACATGGCTTAAGTGTCATTAAGGACATGATCAAGAAGATATCAGAGATGGAGGCATGAAACTAGGCATGAGTGCTGGTGCATTATTTAAAGAAAAATAAGTTATAGGAAATAAGTCCTCAACCCTGTGACAAGCTGATGAGAGTTTTAGTCAGAAAAAAATTCCATTTGGGTTAGCAACATGAAGATATTAACAAGTACAATGATAGATTTGGGGTGGAAAGCTTACAAGGATAAATGAGTCACTGGTAGATTAAAAAGTAGAAGCTGTTTGAATAAAAACATTTCCTAGAATAGACATAAAGGACAAATCAATAGGCCATGGCTGGAAGCAGATGTTTTATAAGGATGTTTATAAAACAGCTATACTAGTCAATAGGGTGGGAAGTGTTCACAGATCTATTGAACACTGAGAAAAGTCCAAATGCCGTTAAGTAAAATGTACACCAGATTTTGAAAATTTGAAAGGAAGAATATAAATTGTTTCCTAAGCATATTTTATATTGAGTGCATATCAAGGTGACAATATGTTTAATGTGTTGCATTGAATAAAATTTATTATGAAATTAGTTTAACATATTTTTTACTTTTTTTTTTTAAGATTTATTTATTTGACAGAGAGAAACACAGCTAGAGAGGGAACATAAGCAGGGGGAGTGAGAGAGGGAGAAGCAGGCTTCTTGCAGAGAAGGGAGCCCGATGCCAGACTCAATCCAAGGACTCCAGAATCATGACCTGATGAAAGCAGATGCTTAACAACTGAGCCACCCAGGGGCCCTATTTTTTACTTTTTAATGTAATTAAATGTATGGCTTACGTTATGTTTCTATATCACAAGGCTGATATAAAATATATTTAAATGTCTGACTCACTTGAGGGAGAGGAAGGGAGGAGGAAAATGATTTTTCTAAAATTTTTAAGATAAAGGGAAGATGAAATTATAAATAAGGTTGATCGGGTTCAATCTTTTAGAGAAAGCAGAGGATGATTATAGATGAAAAAAAACCCTTGAATTACTGGGAGAAAGTATGAAAGTTTAGGTATGCTTTCTGTATGTGGTATATGTGCCACTGTTTTAGCAGATTGCTTTTCTGTTGTTTGGATCTAAGAGGGCAAGCTATGATAGACACGCTAGGGTGGTCTCTCGTGATATCCATTCCCTTGTGTTCATAGCTCTTATAATCTCTTCCTTTATATGTGGCTTGAATCTGTGACTTGCTTCCAGCTAATAGGACAAAGGTGAAGAGATACTGCCAATGTGATTAAATTCTCCAGTCTGTTCTCTTAGGCTTCATCAAAATGGAGATTATTTTGGGTTAGGTTGACTTAAACGGGATAAAGCTCTTAAAAGAGGGACTGGGTGTTGGGGTCGCCTGGGTGGCTCAGTTGGTTAAGCAACTGCCTTCGGCTCAGGTCATGGTCCCGGAGACCCAGGATCAAGCCCCACGTCAGGCTCCCTGCTCTGCGGGAAGCCTGCTTCTCCCTCTCTCACACCCCCTGCTTGTGTTCCCTCTCTTGCTGTGTTTCTCTCTGTCAAATAAATAAATAAAATCTTAAAAAAAAGAAAGAAAGAAAGAAAGAAAGAAAGAAAGAAAGAAAGAAAGAAAGAAAGAAAGAAAGAAAGAAAGAAAGAAGTCGCTGGGAACTCCTGGAGGTGAAATATTGCCCTTTCAGGTTTGATGATGTAAGCAATTATGTCAAAGAAGCTCACTCCCCAAAAAACTGCAGGGGACTCTAGAAAATTTTAGAAGCCTCTAGGATCTGAAGAGTTGCCTCCAGCCTAGGACCTGCAGAAAGCCAGTGCCTGCAATTACAGAGTCATGAGAAAATGACTCCTACTAAGAATCTGAAATTCTTCCCTAGTTGAGCCTCCAAAGTGAGAAGGTTGTCTGGCTGATAGGCTGATTATAACCTTTTGAAACCCTGAGCAGAGTAGTCAGTGAAGTTGTGTTCAGATGCCTGACTCAAGAAACTGTGAGATAATAAATGCAAATTGTTTAAAATTGCCAACTTTTTGCTTATCCATAATGCAGAGACAGAAGAATAATACATAGGCTTTTCCCCTTAAACAATTTGTATGGTGCACCTCAGAGTTTGGATATCTACAAAGCTGAGATCTAGTCTGAGATATGACATTTAAAACTTATAAACTTCTCACTTCACTGTTGTAGAGAAGTTTCCTCTTGTGCAAAACACAAATTTGGTCTAAATAAAAGCTTTTATTATTTCCAGCTCCAACATTCTATTATTTGATTATGAAATATCCAGAGGATTCTCCATGACCATTTTCTAGACTTTTCAGAGCCATATTAAAATCCGGCAGCACTTCTTTTGCAAATTTATACCATCCACAGGCATTGGCAACAGACATATGTACAAAAACTGTGCAGTAAACAAGAAATAATTAAAAGATAAAAGTGTAATAAAAACACATTATTTTGTATTTGGAAGTCTGAAAATAATGACTTTTGAAGATCTCCCCAAAAAGAAAAATCTATTGATATTTTATATTAATCTTATATTTTTAAAGTATTTAAAAACTTTTGAATTTTCATAAAGTAAATGGAATACAGATAATAGGCATACAACACAAGATCTTTTTCTACATGTGACACAAGATACATTATTTCGTGGTCTTCTAAATGGCCCAGAAAAAGCTGCATCACATGATACACAAATCTGCTTCTGAGTTCTAGAAGTCAAGTCTGATTATGAAGTGGGACAGCTACTTTCTTCCCTTCTTATATTTATGTCAAATAATAGCTTAAATATCAACAGTGAAATTAATAGGAGAGTCTTTAAGTAAAATGTGCATAACACTTCATAAAAATGACTGGCAGATTTTGAAAATAGATTATAGCAAATAATAAACTCATGATGGCAGGTCTCTGGTTGGGTGATGTATAGCCTTCTATTTATTCCTGTCAGAGTTAATATTTCCATTGATGATCCAGAAAAATAAGTAAAGCAGCCAACTAACCACATTTTCACATGAAATTACACGGAAAGAATGTATGGAGAGAAAAGAAAAACAGTGTAAAACAAATAGACTGTGACAAGATCATAACAATCCCCCTCTAGTTGTTGATACTATGAAACTTCGATCTAAAAGTCCTTCATACAAATCAGAGTAGAAGTGGATGCCAGTGTGTCAGTGATTATTTCATTATGTGGGACTGGGACTGAAAAAAGTAAACGCTCATGAGGAAGAAATATTGGGATGTGTCAAAATATGATTCAGTATTGCACAAAAAGATAACACAACCATATTTGATAAAAAATAGGAAACGCATCAGTAATTTTTTAACTTGAGAATTAACTGTAAAATTTGAACAGATTTGCAAAAATTGAATAGCTTAGAATATGAATCCATTTGGGTGGGAAAAGGAACCACAAAGCCTGACTCAGTCACAACATCACTCCCTATTCACATTATATATAAAATAAAATAATAGCATCATTTTAATATTATGAATAAATAACAAAGTACAGCACATTTTACCCAAGTAGGGTTGTTCTCTAAATAAGGGTTTCCTTGGGTTTGTTTCTACATTAAAAGCATATACTGTACTTTTTTTTCCCCCAAGGGAAGAATTTTTAATATATAGTTTCCTTTATCCTTTACAAGTATTTATAAAATGAAACTATACAACAGCTTCATCCCTCTTTCCCACAACATTCTTCCAACTCAATGTATATTCTTCTGTGGAACAGAAACTTTAGGTACATAGGTAAAGTTAGTGTGAAGATTTGAACAAAGAGAGTGAGATATATTTGAAAGTCTTCAGGAATTAGTGAGAGATGTCTGGAATGGCCAAGCTCCACATTTTACCATCTATGCTTCCCAGAGTAAGTTACTAAATTTCTCTGATTGTCGGTTTCCACAACTAGAAAATGGAAACACTGATACATAATTCAGTGTGTAGTGTAATAAAACTCAAATAAGATAACCTTGATTAAAAAAGTATTTAATGTAATGAATAGTACATAAAATATGATCAGAAATAGATTTCCCTCTCCAGGCAAAAATAAAGTAGGTGCTAGTCATCAATAGCTGAGCTGACAATTATTATCTTTATATCCAATGCTCTCCCATTTTTCATAAGCTGCTTCATCAACCTTCTATTGCTTATGTGAGCAAGTTGTTGATTTTATCTTGTCTCTTACTCTTTCCTCATGCATCTAAAATTTGTAGTAAAACATGAGAGCCAAAGAAACAGTTACTGAATTTTTCCCTTGTAAAAATTTTAAAGTGAAAATCTTGAAGTTTAAAGGAAAATTAAAGTTACAAAGATGAGAAAAGAATCTCCAATGATGTCAATTTCTTTCTATTTGAGTTAGTATAAAAACCACACACTCCAAACTTTCCTGTTTTGTGATAATTATAAATAAAAACAAAAACAAAACCTTGTTAGACTTCAAAACAAAACCTGAAGCAAGCATATTTGAAGTAAGCCCTGTTAGGTAATAATTATAATAATTATTTATAAGTTTCTCATTATAGATACAAGAAAAGATGGGGGGAAAGTAGAAAAATATTTAGTTCTCTTCTTCTACCCTTTAGGATTTAAGTCACTTTAAGGTGAAGTAATAAAAGTTGTCTAAATTAATTTATACAGTGATAAAACTGCACAAATTCTGTGATATTCATTTATTTAAATCTTTTGCAGAGAATCCATTAATCTTATATCTCTCATCTTTCTCACAATAGTACCTCTTGATTAGTATCTATTGACTGATGTACTTGCTGACTAACAGAACTAAAACACTGGTATTTTAAACAGTTTATGGGTGGGTTAAAGTTGCCCAAATTTAGTAGCTATATGCTATTGAATAATTATTTTATATTTATAAATGGTATTAGGTCATTCACAAAATGAAAATATTAATAGTTTTCTGTTCTAGATAAACACTAAGCCAATTAAAGGATGAGGTCTGATGAGGAGCAATGCAAAACAAAACAAAACAAAACAAAACAAAGAAACAAAAAACTGTTGTAGCCTTCCCTATTTACAGTTTTGTGGCAGCATGGCATCCATCTTTGTTCTTTACTCCCCAAGAAATAGGCATAGAAGTAAGTAGCTCCAAAATAGCCAAACCATAGTTAAAACAAAACCATCAAACTTACCACTAGTCACATAACTCATAAAGGAATATTGCCACAGTAAAAGATCATTTTCAAGAGAAATTTGGGCATTAAAAGATATTGGGAAATTATACGTATTTCTTTTTCCTATGTGCTGTTTTTCTTTCCTTGATACAATCTGATATTTTGAATCTCTATTAAATAATTAGGTATTTTTCTAAGACTTGAACAACAAAAACCCCAAAAATCTCATTTAGAAACAAGAGCAAAATTAACATCTTTGTTAACATGTAAAGATATACATATTAGTAAGAGTAATATAAGAATATAAACAGTAAAATTTTTTTAGATAAAATAGTTCAACTTGGGCATTGGACTTTGGTTTGCCATTATTTTCCCAAGGTGACCCACTTGGATCAAACTTAATTAAGAACTTCTCCCTAATAAAACAGATATTACCTTGATTACTATGCATAGAATGTCAATACTCATACTCCCACTTGATACTTGTAAGAGAATAATAATCAAAACATCTATTCCAAAGCTATAAAGAAGCATAAACCTGGAGGGCATTATAAGATCATTTTGTTTACCTTCTTTTTTACATGATCAAAATAAAATATC
>PITA01017716.1:0-42507 GCA_004023965.1 Spilogale gracilis | reverse complement strand
GAAGGAACAGGGGAGGAAGGGAGGGAGAGGGAGAAGGAACAGGGGAGGAAGGGAGGGAGAGGGAGAAGGAACAGGGGAGGAAGGGAGGGAGAGGGAGAAGGAACAGGGGAGGAAGGGAGGGAGAGGGAGAAGGAACAGGGGAGGAAGGGAGGGAGGGAGGAAGAGGCAAGAGCTATTCCAGTCAGATGGAAAAATGGAAAAGAATAAATGATATGAACAGATGATGTGTCTCTGATAACAGATTGTGATAGGGAAGGCTATATTTTTAAAGATATGTGTGGATGAGTTCCTCTACTAAAGTAAGAATTATAATTATCCTCAAGTAAGTATTTGAAATGTGACTGAAAAGAGACTGGAATTTTTGTGGTCTTAGAGAATAAAACTGGCATAGACAGATGAAAGATAGAAGAAAAGGGTTCTTCTTCTCAATTTACTATAGTCATTTACAGTTTGAGCTATTCAGAAACAGTCTGTAATATCTCATGAGATAGTATTTTCCTACCACAAAAAGTTTCAAGAAGAAATTGTATGACTCTTTCTCTTGAATTTTGAAGAAATGCATACATTTATCAGGAGGTTGTTTTAGATGCTTCTAAGAACACTTACAGCTTGTGAATTTGTGAAAATCTTCCTAAAATCAAAAACATTTCACATAGGTTTCTTAAATCGTTTTGATTATCTTCTATCGTCTCTTACCTTCTCCATCATTATTCCTCCCTGAACAAAGGTCCCTTCTTATCAGAATATTCTTCTCCATCTATACTCCTCATTTATCCTCTTCATCACCCCCCACTTGCTGTTCCTCAACTTAATCCTATCAATTCTTGCTAATTCACCTAAAAATATATTGGCTTCATTACCTTTGAAAGCCTTATCTGAGATTGGTCATTATCTCAGGCTAGCATTTCGCTCTTCCTTCCCTGACCCCCTTGGCTTGCTGCCAAATCCATACCACTCATCAAACCCAACTCTTCGCAATTTGATTTGTCTCAGAAGTTCAATGAAATCTTTTCTCTTAAGTCACAAATGACCTGTTAATTTCAGTTGTATAATCTCTCACTAATTAAGATGTGACAAGGCAAAAGATTCAGTGTAATATTGGGAAGAGACTTTTTTTTTTATTGTTACTTAAATTTTTTGTTCCAGTGTTCCAAGATTCATTCCCCATTCCCCACACCCAGTGCTCCACGCTTTAGGTGTCCCCAATACCCACCACCAGGCTCTCCCATCCCTCTACCCCCCTCCCTCCAAGTCCCTCAGTTTGTTTCTGTGTCCAAAGTCTCTGTATTTTCGTTTCTCTCCCTGGATTACCCTACTTCCCATTTACTTTCCTTCTCCCACTGTCCTCCAGGTTACCCCTCAAGCACCACAAGTAAGTGAAACCATGTGATACTTGACTTTCTCTTCTTGGCTTATTTCACTCAGCATAATCTCTTCCAGTCCAGTCCATGTTGCTACAAAAGTTGGATATTCATCCTTTCTGATGGAGGCATAGTATTCCATTGTATAGATGTACCACATCTTCTTTATCCCCAATGTTCATCACAGCAATGGCCACAATCGCCAAACTGTGGATAGAGCCAAGGTGCCCATCAACAGATGAATGGATAAAGGGAAGAGACTTTTAAAAATTAGATACACCCAGACATAGAATTGGCTACATTATAAAGCACTGATATTTTTCCAAACAGTGGTGTTCTGGTGATATATGTAAGCCATGCTCCCTTCTCTAATGTATCTGCTTCAGGTAAGGTTTCTCCTCACTGTGTGTTCTGGATGATACATCAGATAAGGTGTACTGAAGGCAAGCAGCATGAACTCTGTCTTGCTAACCCAAGCATAATATAATTTATTGGAAATATCTTGAAGCCTCATGGAGTTCTGGGTAAACTGGTAATGGTTAAGAACCAAGGTGATTGGGGAGTATGAAGAATAGGACTGCTCTAGTAAGAACAGACTCCTCAGACCCTCCCCTTCACATTAGGGAAGCACTTGGATTTGCATATAATAAAGGGGAGTTTTTAAAAATCCTCTGGATGGCTCAGTCCTTAAGCCTCTACCTTCTGCTCACCTCATGGTCCAGGAGCCCCGGGACCATGCCTCTTCCTCTCTCACTCCCCTTACTTGTATTCCCTCTGGCTATGTTTCTCTCTGTCAAATAAATAAGTAAAATCCTTTCTTAAAAAAAGAAAAAATAATAAAAATCCCCCCAAATTACTGGCATGTTCTTACAAAAGAGGGGGGGGTGAATTGTGAGTAGGAGAAACTGACAAATACCAACTTTAGAAACTGTACATTTTAATCTTTCCCAATTAAAATCTCACCTGAGTAAGGCAACATGCCACAAAAATGTTTTGAAGTTATTTCTAATGACTTTGAATTTCTTTGTTAACTTCACCAGACATGTTAAAGATTGAAAACTCTTCTGTCAAGTCCAGAGGTTTGGGGAACCCCCCAACCCACACCATCATATCTAGTCTTTCAGAAAAACTCACCACAGATAATATTTATTGCTGCTGTAGGATGATGTGTTACTGCCCATGCTCATGTGTTTCAGTTCTGTTCTCCCTGCATTGATACTCACTCTATATCTTTATTAATGTGAGGTTGCCACATTGCTGGCGCTATGCCTCAGGGTATCACTAACCCTGCTAATTCTCAACGGGTGTCACACATTTCTAATCCATAGTATGTTGCTCTGTGCTGGATGTGTTACCGGCTTCCTAGCATCTTGGCCCACATGCCATTAACTGGAGGCTCAAATATCTAAACAGCAGCTTCTCCTGTTGCCTCAAGCTGTTCCTTCATGTCCCAATGTTTTTCTTCCTTTTTTTCTTTCATTGTTTTTGCTGCCAACTCAGTCCATTCCCATAGAGCAAGAGATGAACTTAACATTAGTCCCCAAAGGAAGTGAGAAAGGGAAAGAACCTTTATTCATTGACTGCCTACTTTTTCCAGATACTGCGCATATGCCTTCTTATTCAACCATCCCTGAAATCTTTTAAGAAAAGTGGTAATATTCCAGACTAATTGATAGGAAAGCAGAATCTGGTAAAGTAACTTGGCTAAGGTCTCAACTTGTCAACCTTACTGCATACTGATGTGGTTTCCTTCCTATCACAATGCCTTTCTAAGCCAACATATTAGAATGTGTTGCTATGCATATCATACCCTTTATATTTTGTCAGAAAACATGAAGTTCATTGCCTTTTTCATAATTCTTATTGAATATGACCTCCCAGAACACTTAATTGTTTCAAACAAGTTTAATTTTTAATTATAAAAACAATGTAAGTATAGCATGGAAATTTGAAACCAGACAAAAGAAAGAAAATACATTAACATTTGCACAATTGAGAAAACCTCCCAGAAATGGATGTGACATTCATTAATTGTGGCACAGGGACAAACCCAGAGGTCAAGGTTGTGTGATCAGAGCAGAGACTGGAAAATGGTGTATCTAGATTCTCAGATTAGAGAATCCAAGATGTTGGTGAAGAGTAGTAATGAGCTAGGGCAAGAAGTGGAGAGTTTGGGAATGGCAGTGTTGGAATGGAGCTGATCTTCCTCCTATTTTTCATTCTTTTAAAAGTTTGGCATTTACAATGAATTCAATGCATTTTAATTATCATCTAAAATATTCAGTCCTCTATTAGGGATTCTATAAACATTTATTTAATTGAAATTTTATTCAATGACTAATAAAGAGGTATTCAAAATTTATGCATTTGTGTGTGGATAATTCTTACACTATAGGCATTAAATTATAGTGGAAAAAAACAGAGCTTTAATGTTGCTAAATATTTAAGTGTGCTCTGAAGGTTGTTTCTGAAAGCCTATTACTGCTTTCTTTAAGAGAGCAGTAAATTGTAAATGCATTTAGCCTTGTTGTTCTTCCAAATGAAAATATGTTAAAAAGGAGTAAGGCATTTCATCTTTTGGTTTATGATGATCAGGATTTGTCCTTTGGTTAGAGTCAATGTGGAAAATAAATTCTAAATGCTGCCTTGCTTTTTTAAACTAAAGTTGTTTCTACAATATGCTTCCTCATGCAACTCTTGGTCTACAATAAATCGAAAAATCATGTTAAGATAAAGAACACTGGAATATGGGTGAGGGGGTGGATTATTGAATTAAGAATTCAGTAGAGGTCCTAAAAGAAAGATAGACTCTTTCATATCAGGGTAAATTGTGAAGTAGGTGTTTGTATTCACAACAATATTAAAATTATGTGCCATTTCAAATCATATTTTCAACTGTCCCCGAATCCATGCTCTTCCTATATAAAACCTCTTATATCAACGAACCACCAGAACAAAAGCCCCACCTCTTTTCCCAAAGGCAATGTAACAAAGTAAAGATATTGATCATGGGACGAGTATTTGGGTGCAGGAAATTTCTCAAAATCATCTTTAAATGATGTCTTTGATTATATTGTATTACAAGCATTATTCACATAAACATTAATTTTACTCATCTTTGTGTGTGATAAATGTGTTAAAAAGTATTTTTTATGCAGTAGGTATCTTTGTTGAGTAAGAGTACAGGGTTCAGGATGTAAGAGGAAATTGAACTCATTTTGTATTTCATATCACCTTAAACCTGTGAGAAGTGCTTTGTGGGGAAAGCAACAGAAAAGACATTATCAAGCAAATAATGTATTTTTCAAGATAAGCTATTTTTAGTGTTCTTTAAAGAATAGAGGAAGAACTCATTTACTAGAATGAGGAAAATATGGAGATATTCTGATTGGAAAGTATGTACAAAAAAAAAACAAACCATAATTTAAATTGACTGAACAAATAATTAATGAAAAGAGAAGGTTATTATAATGTCATTCTAGTAGAAAACATCTGTAGTTTTGGGGTGCCTGGGTGGCTCAGTTGGTTAAGCGACTGCCTTCGGCTCAGGTCATGATCCCGGAGACCTGGGATCAAGCCCCACATCGGGCTCCCTGCTCAGCAGGAGGCCTGCTTCTCCCTCTCTCACTCCCCCTGCTTGTGTTCCCTCTCTCGCTGTGTTTCTCTCTGTCAAATAAATAAACAAAATCTTAAAAAAAAAAAACAACAAAACATCTGTAGTTTTATAAAGACCAAGATTATTAGGACTAAGAAATGGGAAATAACGGATATAGGAAAGGGTTAGGTGTTAGAAATTGCAAGACTGAGAAAGAATCCATAGTCATGGTACACTGCTTCCTTGGTTAGTCCTTCTGGCTTCCTGTCCTTTTGATAAGAATGACTTGCTTGTGCATCATTTTTTCTTAGACTCTGGGAGATTCTTCCTTATCTGTGATTTTCAGTGGTCTAATATGAAGTCAGTTATGGAGAGATACTTCATGGGGTCTGGTACAGGCATGGGATAGATGGTAACTTTAATAAATAATGACAGTCTTTGTAAAGGTTTGTAATTTCTGTGGCAATACAACTTTCTCAAGCTTTGGCAGGCTTCATGTCTATTTGCTTTCAAGAAGCTCCAATGGAGTTAATCATACATGTGTTTCTCTAACCTAATGATCTCCTCTTTTGGTTACTGCTTATGTTTGCATATCTCTCTCCACCTCGATTTAATGACAATTACCTTGAAGCCATGCGAAATAATAGATGTGGGGAAGAAGGAGACACCCTTGATTAGACTGGTACAATTGGGCTCTTAGAAAATAATCTCTCTCATTTCTTGTGTTACACATATATTTGGCTTTTCCAATCCTGTAAAGCTGCATATTGCTTGACTCAAAGTCAATTTAAATGGTAGTCGATAACAGAGACAGCTTCCTTTAGTAAAATTCCATTCCCTTTCATTTTTTTCAGTGTCTCAAAGTATCAAAAAAGCAGCCAAGGAGTATCAATATTGTGAAATGTTCCAAACTATTATCTACAGATTTATTAGACAAAGTTTCCACTCCCAATTTTTTTTATTAAACTTTGTTTATCAGAAGTTGACTTGAACTTCTTACTCATCCTCATATTCCATTGTGTATGACATCCAACATGTTTTATTTTCTAATTTCTTCTCAAATGCAGTAATATTTCCCATCTCCCTATTACCATTTGGACAAACTGTTTAGAAGAATGCTTACAGGAGGCAGAAGTCATTTAGAAAATAAATTATTTTTTGATAGACAAACTGTATTTAAATAATGAAGAATGAATCTATATTATAAATGTTTTGTCAGTTTAAAATACATCTGCATTTATGAAAGCTTGGGAAGATGGTGAAGTAGAGGGACCCTGTGCTCTCCTCATCTTGTGTTTACAAGTAGATATCATCTACATCAATCAATAAACTGGAAAGTGATCCAAAGACTGGCAGGGAAAACTACAGGACTAAATATAGAGAGGAAGCTGTCTCTGAAAGCTTAGGAAGGTCAGGAAGGCAGAGGGAAGCTATGCATGCAGAGAGGGCAGAGAAACAGGCCCTCGCAACAACTCACACCAGGAAGACTAATCCCCATACCATTTGGTTTTAAAAACCAGAGGGACTGAATTCTGTGAGTCTTTAAAACCAGTGGGACTAAAAAATTGGAGTTTTAAAAGTCGGCTGATTCAACATTGTGTGAGTGGGAGGGCAAGTGATACCTGGGTCAATGCCCTTAAAGAGACGGAAGCCCATGTGGAGAGGAAACATTAAAAAAAAAAAAAAAAAAAAAAAAAAAAAAAAAAAAAAAAGCAGTTCACACAGCACTGGGTGCAAGCAGGAGATAGACAGATCTGTTCATACTGATTTTGGAGCATATTGAGGAACAACAAAAATGAGGGCACTGGCAGGTGCCATTTTCCTCCCCCATGCCTAGCGTAAGCACAGGGACATCTGCAGGAGGTGGTAATGCACAGACACTTGTGCCCTAACCTGCTAGCCGTGTCTTATGCCCAAGAGTTCTCTGGAGGACTTGCCCACTCCAAGCCCCTTGGCCCTGGGCTCAGGGCAAATTTTGTTACCGTCTCATGTGCACTATGCCCAGCGGCTGGGTGCATAGCTGCCACTGTGCCCTGCACCCCTGTGATGCACTGCATCTCAACAATCACCTCCCGTGGCCTGGACTCCAACCCCAACACCTGCAGTACATCAGGGTTTCTGACATAAGACTAGTCTTCTTCATACATTTTGCTGACAAGCCCCCCCCCCACACACACTCCCAAGGTCTCTGTCCAGCAAGCTCCCTCAGAGCTGGTCTGCCTACGTCCCACTAACACCACAGAGAGCAAGCTTAGCCTACAACAGGCAAAGAATCAGTGTAGATGACTGCACTGGAAGGAAAAGTGACTCAGATATAACAGCAGGGCATGAGCAATATACATCGGATACTCTCTTGAAGTACCAGGTTCTGGTTACCAGGGGGCACAGCATTGTAGACAAGTCCAAGACCTCTTCTTTGTAAAGTCACAACTTTCAAGAGCAGAAGACAAAGCTGACTTTTATAACACAGAGGGGCAGAGAAAATGCAGACACAGAGAAATTTATGTCAAATGAAAGACCAGGTTAAGGCCATAGTCAGTGGTTTAAGTGAAATAGGTATAAGTAACATGCTTAATAGAGAATTTAAAGCAATGATCATAAAGATACTCACTGGACTTGATAAAAGATTGGAACACATGAATGAGTCCCTTAACACAGAAGTAAGAGATAACGTAGTAGAGATAAAGGGCTCAATAAACACAATGAGAAATATGCTTGATAAAATAAACAGCAGAATGGGAGAAGCAGAGAAATGAATTAGTGACCTAGAAGACAGAGAAATGGAATTTAATCAAGCTGAGCAAAAGAGAAAAAGAATTGTGCAAAACAAGAATAGACTTAGGGAACACGGTGACTCCATCAAATGTAATAACATTTGTATTATAGGCATCCCAGAAGAAAAAGAGAAAAGGGGCCAGAAATTTTATTTGAAGAAAAGATAGCTGAAAACGTCCCTAATCTGGGAAGAACATAGATATCTGGAGATATCACAGAGAACACCCATCAAAAACAACAAAAGAAGATCCACACCAACACATTTTTATAATTAAATTTGTCGGGGACGGTGCATGATCTGCCCCTCCCGCCATGCCGCAAGCAATACCAATATACTTAATAGTTTATATGTAATATACTTAATAGTTTAAATGTTGTTACTGCCCCTCCCGCCATGCCACAAGCAATACCAATATACTTAATAGTTTAAATGTAGTTACTTAAAGTTTCCACAACCACTCATTCACCTTTTGCCTGTGTGACCACTCTGCCTTGCACGGCCAGAGGAGAAGACATTCCATTGAGATAAGATGAGACAGAATCAACTGTTTGCCTAAAGCTAAATTGATGTGACTGCCGGTGGACCAGGGTCTGTTTCCGCCACAATTAGGGATGCTCTGTCCTAAGTTTATGGCACCTGAACGGCGCCGATGTCTTGCGGAATTTATGATTGGAAACCTGAAAGAAGTCTGTGTAAGCTCTTACAAATCCCTCTTATCATACATCCTTCCCTCAAGAAGATCTGTAACTAAAAAGCTTTAAATAAAGAAGCCTGAAGACACAGTTTTCAGGAGATCCCCACACCACTCTTCGAGTCCGGTCTCCTCACATCACCGACTCTGTCACCACCTTCTGGGAACCCTGACTGTTGCCGGGGCCGGCTCCCAGCATAAATTGGCAAAATATAGTAATAAAGAATAAATCATAAAAGCACCTGGGCAAATGAAGTCACTAACTTAGAAGAAAACTCATAAGGCTAGCAGGATATTTTTCAACAGAAACTCTGCACGTCAGAAGGCAGTGGGGTGATACATTCAAAGTGATGAATGGGAAAAATCTGTGGCCAAGAACACTCTATATAGCAAGGCTATCATTCAGAATAGAAGGAGAGATGAAGACAAAAACTAAAGGAGTTCATAAACACTAAACCACCCCTGCAAGAAATATTAAAAGAGATACCTTGAGTGAAAAGGAGAAACCAAAAGAGATAGTATAAAGGCAGGAAACACAAAAGCCATCAAAATGAATACTTCTGTAAAAAGTTAGTCAAGAAACTCACCAAAAAAAGAATATAAAATATTATAACATATACCTAAAATGTGGGGAGGAGAGGAGAGAAGAATGTGTTCAAAATTAAATGACCATCAACTTAGTATATACTGCTATATGCAGAAAAGGTTATTTACATACCTAATAGTAACCATATACAAATCTTATGGTAAAACCACTAATATATATGTCAAGCATAAAGAGAAAGAAATCCAAATATATCATTAAAGAAAATCAGCAAACTATGAAAAAGAGAAAGATAAGAAAGGATCAGAGAATATCTCCAGAAACAACCATAAAACAAGTAATGAAATGGCAATAAATACATATTGTTCAGTAATTACTTTGAATGTAAGTGGAGTGAGTGCTCCAAACATCAGACACAGGGTGACAGAATGAATAAGGGAAAGAGACCTGTCTATATGCTGCCCATAAGAGGTTCATTCTAGACCAAAAGACACCTACAGAAAGTGAGGGGATGAAGAAACATCTATGATGCAAACAGACATCAAAAGAAAGCTAGAGTAAATAGCAATATTTGTATTAGACAAGATAGAGTTTAAAACAAAAACTATGCGAGAGACAAAGAAAGACACAGTATAATAGTAAAGAAGACAATCCAACAAGAAGATAAAACAATTATAAATATTTATGAACCCATCATAGCAAACCTCAAATACATAAAACAGCTAATAACAAACATAAAGAAACTAATCAATAAAATACAGTAATAGATGAGGACTTTAACACCTGCTTACACAGAAGGACAGATCATCAAACAGAAAACCAACAAAAAAACAATGGCTTTGACTTACACACTGCGCCAGATGGATTTAACAGATACATTCAGAATATTTGCATCCCAAAACAACAGAATACACATTCTTTTCAAGTCCACATGGAACATTCTCCAAAGTAGATCACATATTAGCTCATAAAATTGACCCTCAACAGATTCAAGAAGATTGAAGTCATGACATGCATCTTTTCTGACCACAAAGCTATGAAACTAGAAGTCAATCACAAGAAAAATGTGGAAAAAACACAAATACATGGAGGTTAAATAACATGCTACTAAACAATGAATGAGTAAACCAGGAATAAAAGAAGAAATAAAAAAGTACATGGAAACAAACAAAAATCAAAACACAATTGTCCAAAACCTTTGGGATGGAACAAAAGTGTTTCTAAGAGAGAAGTTTATAGCCATACAGCCTACCTCAAGAAGCAAGAAAAATCTCAAACAACCTAAACTTACACCTAAAAGGAGCTGGAGAAAGAAAAACAAAACCTAAAACCAGCATAAGGAGGGAAATAAAAAGGTTAGAGGAGAAATAAATGATATAGAAACTAAACCAACCAGCCAAACAAACAAACCCTCCCCCCAAAATCAATAGAACAGATCAATGAAAACAGGAGCTGGTTCTTTGAGGGGAAAAAAACCCCAAAACAATAAAATTGATAAACCTCTAGCCATACTTACCAAGAAAAAAGGAGAAAGGACTCAAATAAATAAAATCACAATTGAGAGATGAGAAATAACAACCAACATCACAGATACACAATTAATTATAAGAGAATATTATGAAAAACTCTATGCCAACAAATTGGACGACCTAGAAGAAATGGATAAATTGTTAGAAACTACCAAAAATGAAACAGGAAGAAATAGAAAATTTGAATGGAATGATAATGAGCAAAAAAATGGAATCAGTAATTAAAAAATAAAAAAATAAACTAAGCAAACAAAAGTTCAGGACCAGATGACTTCGCAAGAAAATTCTATCAAATATTTAAAGAAGAGTTAATACCTATTCTTCTCAAACAATTCCAAAAAATAGGAGAAGAAGGAAAACTTATGGGCACCTGGGTGACTCTGTGGGTTAAAGCCTCCACCTTCCACTCAGGTCATGATCTCAGGGTCCTGGGATCAAGGCCTGCATTGGGCTCTCTGCTTGGCAAGGGAGCCTGCTTCCTCCTCTCTCTCTGCCTGCTTCTCGGCCTACTTGTGATCTCTCTCTCTCTCTCTCTGTGTCAAATAAACAAATAAAATCTTAAAAAAAACCCCAAAACTTCCAAATTCATTCTGTGAGGCCAACATTATCCTGATACCAAATCCAGATAAAGACATCACTAAAAAAGAGAACTACAGGCTAAGATCCTTGATGAACATAGATGCAAAAATCCTCAATTAAATACTAGCAAACCAAATTCACCAATACATTTAAAAAATCATTCACCAGGACCAGTGGAACTTGTTCCTTGGTTGCAAGTATGGTTCAATATTTACAAATCAACCAACGTGATATACCACATTAATGAGAGACAGGATAAGAACAGTATAATCATTTAAATAGATGCATAAAAAGCATTTGACAAAGTACAACATCCACTTTGATAAAAGCCCTCAACAAAGTAGGTTTAGTTGCCACCATAACATATACCCTCCCCAGTGTCCATAACCCAGCCACCCCATCCCTCCCACCCCCCTCTACTCCAGCAATCCTCAGTTTCTTTCCTGAGATTAAGAGTGTCTTACAGTTTGTTTCCCTCTCTGGTTTTGTCTTTATTCATTTTTCCTTCCCTTCCCCTATGATCCTCTGTCTTGTTTCTAAAATTCTTCATATCAGTGAGATCATATGACGATTGTCTTTCTCTGATTGACTTATATCACTAAGCGTAACACCCTCTAGTTCCATCCACATTATTGCAAATGGCAAGATTTCATTTTAGTTCTGGAAGTCCTAGCCAGAGCAATCAGACAACAACAAAAATAAAAGCATCCAAATCAGCAAATAAGCAAGGAAGAAGTCAAATTTCCACTATTTGTAAATGAAATATATGAAGAAATATATATAGAAATCCTGAAAGACTCCACCAAGAAACTGCTAGAACTAATAAACAAATGCAGTAAAATTTCAGGATACAAAATCAATGTACAGAAATCCATTGCATTTCTATTCACCAGTAATGATATAGCAGAAGGAGAAATTAAGGAATCGATTCCATTTACAATTGCACCAAACACAGCCAGTTACCTAGGAATAAATCCAAGCAAGGAGGTGAAAGACCTGTACTCTGAAAACTGTAAAACACTGATGAAAGAAATTAAAGATGATACAAAGAAATGGAAAGACATTCCTTGGAGGAACAAATATTTTAAAAATATTTGTATTATCCAAAGCAATCTACACATTTAAGGCAAACTCCACCAAAATACCAACAGTATTTTTCACAGAACTAGAACAAACAATCCTAAAATTTGTATAAAATCAGAAGAGATGCTAAATAGGTAAAGAATTCTTGAAAAGGAAAAGCAAAGCTGGTGGCATCACTTCCAGACCTCAAATTATATTACAGAGCTGTAAGATTCACAACAGTAATACTGGCACAAAAACAGATACATACATCAGTAGAAAGAACAGAAAACTAGTAACGGACCTGAAACTATATGGTCAACTGGTTTTTGACAAAGCAGGAAAGAATGTCTACTGGGTAAAGGGCAGTCTCTTCAACAAATGGTGTTGGGAAAACTGGACAGCAACATGCAAAAGAAAGAAATGGGACAACTTTCTTACACCATACACAAAAATAAGTTCAAAATGAGAAAGACCTAAATGTAAGACCTGAAACCATAAAAATCTTAGAAGAGAACACAGGCAGTAGCTTATTTGACATTTGCCATAGGAAATTTTTTTCTAGGTATGCCATCAGAAGCAAGAGAAGCAAAACCAAAAATAAACTATTGGGTTTACAACAAAATAAAAAGCTTCAGCTCAGTGAAGGAAATGATCAAGAAAACTAAAAGGCAATCTGTGGAATGGGAGAAGATATTTGCGAATGACCTGTCTGATAAAGGGTTAGTGGCCAAAGTACATAAAGAATGTTTCAAGCTCAACACCCAAAGAACAAATAATCCAATTCAAAAATGGGTAGAAGACATGAACAGACTTTCTCTGAAAAAGACATACAGATGGCCAACAGATACATGAAAAGATGTTCATCATTACTGATCATCAGGGAAATGCAAATCGAAACTACAATGAGATAATCACCTCATACCTCTCAGAATGGCTAAAATCAACAAGATAAGAAATAACAGTTGTTGGCAAGGATATGGAGAAAAAGGAACCCTTGTGCACTGTTGATGAGAGTGTGAAGTCCTACAGCCACTCTGGAAAACAATATGGAAGTTCCTCAAAAACTTAAAAATGGAACTACTCTACAATCCAGCAATCATACTACTGAGTGTTTACATAAAAGAATACAAAAAACTAATTCAATAAGATATAAGGACCTCCATGTTTATAGCAGCATTATTTACAATAGCCAGGATATGGAAGTGGCCCAAGTGTCCATCAGTTGATGAACAGATAAAGAAGTGATAGTATATATTATTCAGCCAAAAAAAAAAAAAAAAAAGAAATCATGCAATTTGCTAGAGAGTATAATGGCAAATGAAAGAAGTTAGTCCGAGAAAGACAAATACCTTTTGATTTCACTGGTATTTAAGAAACAAAACAAAAAAACAAAGGGAAAAACAAAGAGAGGCAGAGAGTGACAAACCTGGAAACAGACTCTTAACTATAGGGAACAAATTGATGGTTAATAACCAGAGGTGAGAGGAATGGGGGTTGGGGTGAGATAGGTGATGGGATTAAGAAATGCACTTGTCATGATGAGCTCCGGATGATATATGAAATTGTTGAGTTGTTGTATTGTACACCTGACACTCATATAAAACACTGTATGTTATCTACTTAGAATTAAAATAAAAACTTAAAACAAAATAAAAAAAATAAAATACATATGTATTCACAATATTCCGAGGCTGGTATCAAACTATATGAAATAGAGGAATGATACATTAATTTGCATAACATATATTCCTAAATTGATAGATTTTGTAATTTTTTTAAAATTTAGGTCACCCAAATATCTACTAGGATCTTCCTGTATTAGCCATGGAAATGAAGATAAATAATTCTTGCTTCTTAGTCTTTAAGATATAAATATTGATTTGTTAATTTAACAGACATTTGTTTTCGTGTGTTACTTGTCTCGCACCTGTGCTGTGCTTTGTCCTGTGAACACATCAGGAAAAACAGACATGGAGGTGTGTCTGAAGGAAAGATAGACCCGGCACTGATAAAAACACAAATGAATATGTATTTATAAAATCAGTGAAGTAGTACAATAAAAAAAATAAAAACAGAATGCTTGACTTGAAAGAGAATAACGGAGAAGAATAATTATTTCAGACTGGATTCCCAGAACAGTCTTCTCCAAGGAAGTACTGTTTTAACCCTTTTTTTTTTCATTGTCCATTTATTTTAATTTAACATTCTTATTTCATGGGCATGTATTTTGGAATCCATTATTAAAAACAAGTATATGGGCTCTTTCTACACAGATTAAAAAGAACTGTTAGTGTAGCTGCTTCAAATAGAAATTTCAGAGGACTCCTATGATATTATGAACTCATTTCAAAATATATTTACAATCTAAATAATTGAGAAAAATCTTACACTATTTTGCAGTGTGCTTTCCTCTCTGATTCCACTCCTGACTTCCCAAAACCATTCCTCACAAGTCAAATCAGAGCATTTTTTTTGTAATATTTTAAAAATTATGTCACTCCTCTGCTTTAAGCCCTTGAACACTTTACTGTGAACTTAGAGTAAGTCTAAATTCCTTCTTGTGAACTATAGAATCTCTTGTATGATTTGGTCCCTCTCCCTCCAACCATCCCATCCCATTTCCTCTCTTACACTGCTAGCAGAAATGTGATTAAAATCTGGAGAAAGCAATTTGGCTGCATATCTTAAAATTACAGCATCACTTTGACCCCCTATTTCATTTATGGAAAATGTAGAAATTATGGAACTGGTAATAAATACCATGTACATGGTGTTTACTGCAAAAATTCTTTGTCATGGTAAAAATCAATTAACCAACCAAAAGAAATCCTGAAAATAATCTTAATGTTCATCAGTTTTTGAAAGACCCTGGAATGCTGTTTTAAGGAAACCATTGCTTCCTTAACCAGCTATTAAAACATTTTCAGTATTGATTTTAGAATACAATTTTACGGGTATCTGAGAATTAGCTTATCAGGGCAAAGATCTGATTCTGGATGGTAGATGGGAATTGGCAAACTGGAAATGAGAAAATGTCTCTTTGGCTGATCCACATCAACTAGAACCATGGTTTTCCTCCACTGTTTCCCTGTTGGCCAAGCTGAAGGTGCGTTCATGAGGGTAAAATTCATTCAAGCTTGAGCACACTCGAGATTCATTATCAATAATTAGTGCTGGTTGCTACTGAGGTCTTAAGACAAGAAGGAATAAAGAACACAAGAAATCAAAAGGCGTGGAAAAGAAAAAGAGAAGAGGAAGAGAAAAGTCATAAAAAAAATAACCTGAGTCAGAAAAGGCACATTTGTTGAGTAAGAGACATGTAGCTTAGAGATAAATTTCTCATTAAGAAACTGGAAAGGGAAAAGAAAGTAAAATATGGCTTAAAATTCTCTGCATGTTAACTCATGGATAAATAAATGAAACCAGGATTACAGTTTAGGTAAAATATGAGTGGGGTAGGTTACACACAAGTATAGAGTTAGCTCCAGATAGTGACTGCCCTACCAGTGAACTTGCTCTTTTCTTCCTATATTTGAATATGTGTTACAAGGTTTCCTTTGGGCATTTGGCCAATGACTTTGGCTGAGGGCTATACAGCTTCAAATTTCATAATGTGTATAATAATAGACTACCCTAAGATTAAAATTAGAGTTGAGAAGATTATCAGAGCAATTCCAAAGATAAAAGACAAGGGTATGAAGGCCTTATTTTCGTGAGTTCAACAGAGTGTCTGGTAAGTCCTGTCACATTGTGCCTCAGATAGGCTGATTTCTGTCAGCTTGTTTGGAGGCTCGCAGAGGCCTCTGACAGGATTTGTTCTGACAGTTTTCTAAGGCTTCTGCTGATTTTTAAGCTGGAAACATTCAACTCTCTCTAGACTTTTCAAAAGTCAGCCTCGTCCATGCTTGCTGATCTCTGTCTGTTTTCCACAACCAAGGTTTGCAGTTGAGAAAAACAAACAAACAAACAAACAAACAAACAAACAGGACTCTACTCATGGCTGTTTCTCAGAATTTCAAGAGGAAGGACGACAAGTTTCCTTTCAATTAGAAATGTTGTTGAATACATTAGTAGGATTTTAGCACTGAATTCTGTGTACATAATAATAAAAAAAAGAAACCAAAATAATCGGGGAGCTAATTATGACAAACTTCCATTCGGGAGCTAGCTTTTTTATTTTTATTTTTATTTTTTTGACTCATAAGGACTCATGCTTTAAAAAAATATATATGTAGAAGATAATTGAATAAATTGGGTTAAACAGATATCTCTGGTAGATTGTATATGTAGAAAATCTTAAAGATTCCACAAGCAAAAACAAACACAAAAATGAGACTATTAAAACTAATAAATGAATTCAGTAATGTTGCAGGATACAAAGTCAACATTCAAAAATCAGTTGCATTTTTATATACAGACTATCTGAAAAGGAAATTAAGAAAACAATTCTTTTTTCAATAATTAGGAAAAAAATGAAATTAACCAAGGTGATTAAAAGACTTGTACACTGAAAACTGTAAAACACTGATAAAATAAATTTTTAAAAGATATAAATAAGTAGAAAAACATCCCATGTCCATGCATTAGAATAATTAATGCTGTTGAAATGTCCATATTCCCCAAAGTGATGTACACATTCAATGCATTCCTTATCAAAATCTCAATGGCACTAGGGTGCCTGGGTGGCTGGGTAAGGCCTCTGCCTTCAGCTCAGGTCATGATCTCAGGGTTCTGGGATGGAGGCCCTCATTAGGCTCTCTGCTCGGTGGGGAGCCTGCTTCCTCCTCTCTCTGCCTGCCTCTCTGCCTGCTTGTGATCTTTCTCTCTGTCAAATAAATAAATAAAATCTTTTTTTTTTTTTAAATCTCAATGGCACTTATTACAGAAACAGAAAAAAAAACTTCCAAAATTCACATGAAACCTCAAAAGACCCCAAATAGAGGAATTATGAGAAAGAAAAACAAAGCTGGAGGCATCAGACTTCCTGACTTCAAAATCTATTACCAGTCTACAGTAATTAAAACAGTATTGCACTGGAATAAAGACCAACATACAAACCGATGAAACAGAAGAGAGAGCCCAGAAATAAACCCACACATATATACAGTTAACTGACTTTTGACAGTGGTGCCACAAATACGCAGTGGGGAAGGGTCAGTTTCTTCAACAGTTAGTTTCCAGAAAACTGGATACCCATATATGAAAGAATGAAATTGAACCTCTGTATTACACCTTACACAAATATCAACTCAAAAGTGGTTAAAGACCTAAACATAAGACTTGAAACTTACAAAACTCCTAGAAGAAAACCTAGGGGGAAAAACTTCATAACACTGGAATTGGTAATGATTTATTGGATATGACATCAAAAGCATGGGCAATAAAAGCAAAAATAAGTGAGTGAGACTTCATTAAACTATAAAAATTTCTTATAATGGAGGAAATGATTGACTTAAAAAGCAACTACACAATCAGAAATATTTGAAAATAATTTATCTAAGGGATTAATATCCAAAATATTTAAGATCATATCACTCAGTGGCATATAGAACAAAAGAAACCAAAAACCTTACTAAAACATGGACAAAGGACTTGAATAGACATTTCTCCAAAGAATACATACAAATGGCCAGTAAAGTAAATGAAAAGGTACTCAATTTCACTAAGTGTCAGGGAAATACAAATCAAAACTGTAATGAGATATCACCTCACAGCTGTTAAGATGGCCATTACCAAAAAACAAAGGACAGAAAGGGCTGGCAAAGATGTGGGGAAAAGGGAATCCTTACACACTGTGGGAAAGCAAAGTGGTGTAGTCACTGTGGAAGATGGAGCTTCCTCCAAAAATTTAAAATAGATAAAATCAACAACACAAGAAACAACAAATAGTGAGGATGTGGAGGAAAAAGAACAGTTGTACATTGTTGGTGGGAATGCAAACTGGTGTAGCCACTGGGGAAAACAGTATAGAGGTTCCTTACAAAGTTAAAAATAGAACTACCCTAGGATCCAGGGATCACAGTACTGGGTTTTTACCTAGAAAATATAAAAACATTAATTCAAAGGAATGCATTCACCCCTACATTTGTAGCAGCATTATTTATAATAGCTAAATTATGGAAACAGCCCAGGTGTCCAGTCCAGTGGTTGATGAATAGATAAAGAAGATACGGCATATATATACCTGGGATATTACTTAGCTGTAAGAAAGAATGACATCTTGCTGTTTGCAATGACACGGGTGGAACTAGAGAGTATTGTGCTAAGAGAAGTAAGTCAGAGAAAGACAAATATTTGATTTCCTTCATATATGGCATTTAAGCAACAAACCAAATGAGCAAAGGGAAAAAAAGAGAGAGACAAACCAATTCTCTTCATTATAGAGAACAAACTGATGGTTACCAGAGGGGAGGTGAGTGGAAGGATGTGTGAGATAGATGATGGGGATTAAGGAGGGCACTTATTGTGATGAGCACCAGCTGATGTATAGAACTATTGAATCCCTATACTATAAGCCTGAAACTAATATAACAGTGTATATTGACTAATTAGAATTAAAATAAAAACTTACACTAATTAAAATAGAACTACCGTATGATCTAGATTTCTACTTCTGGACTAGATGATGAATAAAGAAAATATATCCAGGGCACCTGGGTGGCTCAGTTGGTTGGGCAACTGCCTTCGGCTCAGGTCATGATCTCGGAGACCCGGGATGGAGTCCCACATCGGGCTCCCTGCTCGGCAGGAAGCCTGCTTCTCCCTCTCTCACTCCCCCTGCTTGTGTTCCCTCTCTGGCTGTGTTTCTCTCTGTCAAATAAATAAAATCTTAAAAAAAAAAAAAAGAAAAAGAAAAAATATCCATACAGTTGAATACTATTCAGCCTTAAAAAAAAATTAAAAAGGCCGGCGTCTATAAGGACATGGAAGAACCAGAAGGACTTATGCCTAGTCAAATAAGCCAGTCTCAAAAGGGCAAATGCTGTATGACTTACATGAGGTATAGAAGAGTCAAACTTACAGAAGCAGTTAATAGAATGATGGCTTTCATGGACTGTAGAAAAGGGGATGTGGGGAGTTATTGTTCAATCGTTATAAAGTTTCAACGAGATGAATAAATTCTATAGATCTGTTGTACATTGTGGTGACAATAATTTACAGCACATATTCTGCGCTTAAAAACTATTCAGATGGTAGATCTCATGTTAGGTGTTTTTACCATAAAAAAAAAAAAGCCATTTGGAGACATATTTGGAGGAAATGGTTAGTACCTGCTCATCGTGATAATATCATCGGGTGTTTGCATATGTCCAAATGTATCAAGACACTAAAATTGTGCTGTTTCTTTGTGTATTGAGTACACCTCAAAAGAGCTGTTTTTTGTTGTTTTTGTTTTGTTTTGTTTTGTAAGTAGAGCAATAGAAGTTCATTAAGTGAAGATAACAGAAAAAGCTCTCAGGAGTGAGAAAGGTCCCAGCTGGGTTGTCAGTGAAGGCCTTTATGGGTTGGTCTTTTATAGAAAACTGAACCAGGGAATTTAAATCCTTTCTTCCTTTTTAGGTTCTGGTTATTCTTTGTTGGTCGCAGGCAATTATCATAGAGACACCCACTCCATGGACCCACCCCACAGTCTAGGGCACGGTGGTCCTGCACCCACAGCCTTGGGCAGGTTGATCATCCACCCTATAGGCCTAGGGTAGGGTGGTCTGATTTGTCCCCTTAAATAGAGCTGGGTTTTTTTGTTTTTGTTTTTGTTTTTAATATTGATAGGTAATTTCAAGGTGGTATGATTGCTGAAGTCGGACATGGAGTTTTGTCTTCAGAAAACTGGCCAATAAACTTGTGGAATTAATACTCTACAATACACACCAGATGAGATACATTATAGGGAAAAATGCAGGTAATATCAACTGGAGTCCAGGCATGAATAAAAGATGATGTGAAGAGATTATCTCATCTCAGGGGAACAAGAGAAGACAGAACTTGTTGGACCAGAGGTTCACCCTTCACAAACTTTTGGAAGATCCACAACCATTTCATTTCAAGGGCAAAATATGAAGAAATATGTTGAGAAGACCAATTTCTGGGGCATAAAATGAAGAAAACATCAAGAGATTGAAAGTACTCGATTCTAGTAATACAAACAAATATAAAAAATATCCTATGTGCATTAAGAAAAGGGTAAAAACACAAGCTTAAAAAAGGTTGAATTCTCTGGCATCCACTTGAAAACTCTTAAGAGATAAGACAATGGCAGAGAGAATTGAGCATGAGAAGCACATTCCATGGCTGCAGGAAAAAAGCCACATAAAGTGACTATTGCTTCAGTGCTCGCAACGATCAAAAAGTAGGTAAAAGGAACATTGTGGAGAACATGCAGAAATATCAGTTATTAGGTTCCTTTTGACAAAAGTTTGAAAAGCATCAAACAGCAATGCTAGATCACAAATCCAAAGGTTATTTTCCAACTAAAGCAGGGAGAGGACTGATGTCATGTAAACCATTCCGTAACAGGAAGCCATAAAATTAGCCACTATGCCCCAGGAATTCGAAAGTTTGCTCAGAAAATTAAAGATCCTGACTCACACGGATGCTAACAATTAGGTGAGAGACACGGAAGTCAGGTCGGGGTAAGTGGCAATGACTACTATTAGTTTTAAATGGAAGACACCTCAAATAACTTATCAACTGCCTTTTTCATTGGAATTTTAGACATCCAAGATGCTAGTAGGATTTCAATGCCAGTGTATGCGATAGATTATAGATGTGTAAGTGAAGCTTTCCACCAGATTAAACCATTGCTTAGTAGCAAAACATACTTTGCAGAGTTATTGCTTCCCTACAAACTGCAAGTTTATAGGGCATGGATGCTGAATAACATAAATGGACCGATTGCCATTCCGGGTAGGGTAACTCCATGAGGATGATCTGTGCACATCCTCCCTGATTTGGTTTTTGCTATGGATTTTGGCAAAACTATATACTGAGTTCTGGGAATATGCTTTTACTTGGGATCACTGTTACAAGGGCTAAGGGTTCCATTTTTTTTTTTTTTAAATGGGAATGGAGACAGCAAATTGATAATATTTGGCATTTTGTGAATGCTTTTAAAAGGATACAAGTGAAACTCTCGAGAGATTTGTTACATATGTAATTTCAGGCCCTGAAGTCTCCACACCCATTAGAGACACAATATAAGGTGTCCCAGGCTGCTGTCAGGAATTTCTAGGGAGTCATCAAGAATGTTTCTGAATAAAATGAAATTAAATAAGAAATTAGGAAGATTATTTTTTTCTTAAGTTTGACCTAGCTGTGTTTCTCTCTGTCAAATAAATAAAATCTTTAGGAAAAAAAAAAAAAAAAGGGGCGCCTGGGTGGCTCAGTTGGTTAAGCAACTGCCCTCGGCTCAGGTCATGATCCCGGAGACCGCGGATCGAGTCCCACATCGGGCTTCCTGCTCGGCAGGAAGCCTGCTTCTCCCTCTCTCACTCCCCCTGCTTGTGTTCCCTCTCTAGCTGTGTTTCTCTCTGTCAAATAAATAAAATCTTTAGAAAAAAAAAAAAAGTTTGACCTAGGAATTTTGAATTTTACATTTTTAACTTAAAAGAGTAAAATAATTGACTTTAATTGTTTTGGATTTTAACTTGAAAGGATTTACATATTTGAGCTTTAATTTCTTACTGGGAATTTTTAATTCCATAGGGTTAAAATTAGGAGCCTATTTCCATTGACACATTTAACTGGAGTTTATATGTTTTATGCATTTCATATTACTGTTGGCATCTAATCTCACAGTACGTTGTGGTTGGACATGATTTTGGATAAGAAAAGGAATAGAGGGGCTCCTAGGTGACTCAATCGGCTGCCTTCGGCTCAGGTCATGATCCCAGGGTCCTGGGATTGAGCCCTGCATCAGGCTCCCTGCTCCGAGGGAAGCCCGCTTCTCCCCCTCTCACTCCCCTGCTTGTGTTCCCTCTTTAGCTGTGCTTCTCTCTGTCAAATAAATAAATAAAATCTTTTTAAAAAGAGAAGAAAAGGAAGAGTATAGAAATGGGACCACTGAGGAGTTATTTTTCTCACCATAGAGGGACTGAACCCAATCAGCAGAGCAGGAAACCCAGAAAGATAGCCAGGGCACCTGCATTTGGTATAAGAGAAAACAAATTCCTGAAGGTGGAGGCAGGGCTGTCTTAAACAGTTCACCCCTAACCTCAAGGAGGCACACATTCTTCTTTACAGCAAGGATAAGGAGAAGGCACAAAGAATTATCAGAATAAAAACTGTCTTGGATGGATGCCAACCTCAGTGTGACAGGGAAGACACCTTTTCCATGAAAAGAGATGTTCAATGGGCAAGTTGGAGCCACCACACCCTTGTTCTCTTCCCCCATACACAGGTAGACAAACTCAGTCATTCGGTAACCTTGGAAAAATAACTAGGTGCTCATAGCTCAGCTCTGTCCTCACTTTTCCTTTTGGGAATCAGCTACCCACGATGAGGATATGTTTGTTTTGCTACCAAGTAGGTGGTGAGTGTTCATAATTCTGAGGTTCACCTGACACCTGTCTTTAATCAAGCTGCACACTTCAATTTCCCTTTGTAATAAATTGATATTTTGACATACACAGTGGTGATTTATCCTCAGACGTTTAGAAGCTGGTGATTTTATTGTATGATCTTCCTGGGGCAACTCTGGACAATAAGTACAATCATCCATATATTAAAGAAAGAGCACAAGCACCAAGTAGTTGAAGTAGTGATGTATAGATGACACGGATCGGTAAAGAGTGACCCAAATCCATGCAATCCTAGCTCTAGATACAACCTAACTCTTAACAACTATGCTTTATTGCCCTAGTGAAAAGTTCAGCTTCCAAAACCGTCATCAAAAACAAATAAAAAGAAAAAGAGTAGACTAAGAGCCAGGGTCCTTATTCAGGAGCCTTGGTTGGGCTCCCTGCTCAGTGGGGAGTGGGCTTCCCCTCTGTCCCCCACCCCCCCGGCAATAAATTAATCTTAAACAAACAAACAAACAAAAAGTGATCACCTTTCTTCTTTTCAATCAGAGCCTATTTATAACACTAATTATGCAAAAAAAAAAAACCCAGTCATTTGTCTAGTGAAAATACATTTATAACATTTACCTTGTCCAGCCATGGTGTTGGAAAGATTTTTATTTTATCTTTGTTTTTATTTTTTTGCCTGATGCAGAGAATCCAGCTTTTTGAACGTCACTGTGTTTCCTTCAAGTAAGCCATTCACAAAATGTTCAATTCAGTTTATTCAATTAAAGCCCATAAATATTTTCTAAGCACCCACTATGCTATAGGGTAATAAAATAGGAAATAGTCATAATCATAATCAATGTCTTATGAAGTATAAAAGCCTGCTAGGAACACCAGTATTAAATAACACAAATAAATATAGAAAAATTATTGCAAATGTGACAGGAATATTGTTTTTAAACTGTAGTGATTGGGTGGTACTCAGGTCCCAGGTGTCTTATGCAACATTGCAACATTACGTTGTTTGGGTGAGGACACAAGGATTCCCTGGAAACTGCCCACACTGTTAGCTGCTAAGAGCATATGATATATTATCCCTGCTGGGGTTTTAGTTTTCAAAATCACTCTGTGTTGAAATCCCCTAAGAAATCTGGATGAAATATGTGTTGGTGGGAATGTGTATATATATTAGGATGAAAGTATAGCTTGAGATAGACTCTAGTAAGCAGGGTTGGTCATTAACTCAAATTCACAAACT
Source organism: Spilogale gracilis (assembly GCA_004023965.1). Lineage (NCBI taxonomy): Eukaryota > Metazoa > Chordata > Mammalia > Carnivora > Mephitidae > Spilogale > Spilogale gracilis. The sequence continues at coordinate 18,604 of PITA01017716.1, read as the reverse complement.
CAATATTTTCTCAATATTTAATACATATCCTTCCTTTTCTTATTGTAAAAAAGAATATTCAAAGAAAACAGGGGGAAATATTGTTGTTCTGAAAGTAAAGAATGTAGAATTTAACATCCTGTGACTAAATAAGCAGCTGATAGTGAGGGAAATTCACTTATTCATATATACAAGATCATAACATTTATCATCACGTAGTATTTCTGGAAAAAAGTGACAGAGGACTTATTAATATGCAAAGTAAGCCCAAGAAAGAAGAAGAATTGGGATATATAAAAGATTGGAAAAAACATGTCATTAAATCTAAATTACTGTTGAAAAACAGCTTTTTAACTTAATGCAAATAAAAAATAGAAATGCAATAAAAAACAGTGTTAAGTAAGAAACAAAGCAATTGTCTCACAATTGAAATAGGAATTAAAAATGTGCAAACTTTTTCTGGTCAGAGGGCAAAAGATCTTATGCAAAACAGGAAAAACAACAACTCTATGTTGTTTAAAGTGACAGGGGACATCAATCTATCTATCCATCACGATATCCACATCCAATCTTTCAAGAAGTTACTGCCTAACAGAGAATATACATTTTTCTAATATTTAAACATTTAAAATAAACAGTTGACCATTTATTAGACATGGGAAAAAGAAAACAGAATAAAGTCTAAAGAGATAAAATCATGTACAGATCCATTCTCTGAATATGGGATAAAATCTATCAAAAAAATGAATAGGGTAACTTGCCCTATGATTGTTAAACTTGTGAGTTAAAATAAAATCTAAATATTTTGAGTTATTGGTCCTATTATAAATAAAGGTAAATGAAAGCATTAAATATCAAAACTAGGAGCCCTAAAGCTATAGAGGCTAGTTAAAAAACTTAGTTATGATCATTTAAAAAACAGACTGATGATAAATAAAAACACCTTTAAATGGAAGATTTAGGAGAAGAAAAATACAATCATTTTATATAATAATTAATAGGAAGGAATTAATATAAAATATAAATTAAAAAATAAAAATGAGTATACTTCAGCATACAACCACAAAAATGTTCTTTGAAAGGACCAATTATAGGAAAGGGGCATGGGGGTTGGAAGAAATAGGTAAAGAGGATTAAGAGATACACACTTGCAGTTACTAAATAAATAAGTAATGGAGATGGAAAGCATAGACAATGTAGTCAATAAGATTGCAATAATGTTGTTTGATGACAGATGGTGACTACATTTACTGTGGTAAGCACTAAGTAATGTATAACTGAATTGTTGAATCATTGCATTGTACACCTGAAATTAATATAGCACTGTATGTTAATTATACTTCAATTTTAAATAAATAAATACATCAATAATTTTTTAACAAGGAAAGAACCAATTTTAGTGAGTTTGATGAGGAGGGACTAAGAGACAAAAACAAACAAATATGAGAAATAAAAAAGAAGACAAAGTATAGATAAAAATAATTCTAGACAATCCCTTTGAACTGATTCATACCAATTCAACAGAAGTTATAGATGAAAAGGATGGCTAGGACAAAGATTGGCAGAGTTTAAAGAATAGGCAGAAAACTTATTGGAACAACAGAAATAAAAAGTAAAGAAAAATTTGGGAAGATAAGGAAAGTTCTGTCTTCCAAAAGGATCAGATCAATCATTTTAACAGGTTGAATTCTGACACATTGTCAAAAACATTGTGGCTTAGTTAAATAAATGAAAAATATGGAGAAAATAGAAAGCTTCCTAACTCATTTTATGAGACTACTCAACTTGATAAGAACGGGGTAGTGTTATTCCTAGCCATAGGTTTCTCAGATCCCTTCTCTTTGCTCTTTACCAGTCTTAGAGTTCATGGTTCATGATTATTAGCATACCATTCTAGAAGACCTCAACTCTCTTATCTTCTGTGTACTTAGCTGATAAATTTTCAATACTGTTAACCTAAATATCTGTGTTCTTCCACTTTTTAAAAAGATGTTGATTAGATACATTTATATTGCAATATGATTGCCATTATAGTGTTAGCTGACACCTCTAGTGAGAAAAAAAAAAGAGTTAAAGCAATTGACTTGGGATCCTTTTGGGATCCTTTTCTCTCCTAATTACTAGGGGTTGATTTCTTAGGGAAAGAGCCAAGCCAGGTAAATCTATCTAATTTCCTTGTGAATCCACTGATAACAAGACCTCCTTAAAAGAGTCTAAGGATGTCCACTGGGAGGAAATCTGCTACCTCTATAATGATTCAAGATGTCCCTGGTTTGAGATTGTTTCTGGTAAACAAAACTTGAATTGATGGATTTATGAGGCATAGTCCTCTGGAAATGCCACATAAGCTAAGCATGGATATAAAATAAAGATGTTTGATAATTTAAATGTGTCCTGGTTTAAGAGACAAAAATCTATCTTAAAGATCCCATCTCTTACTCTGGGCTAAAGAGTAAATGCCCTTGACCTCTCAGACCCTCCCTTTCCCCCCTTGGTTTCTTAATTGTATTCTTGAATTATTAGAAAAGCTTGATACTGAGTAAGATCTTTAATATTTTGATTTTTTGTGTGTGTGCTAGTAAATGATGTAATTAGATTCTTTGCTCTCAAAGACAGCAACACAGATGGTTCTCTGGTTCTTATGATGATTTTTGGTTTTTAGTCTGAGTAATCGTTTCACATAATACAGTAAAAGACCACTTTTCAAAACAAAACAAAAAAAAGACCACTTTTCTACCTAGATTCTGAAGAGAATTCATATTCTTTGTTTTTGTATGTTCATCAAGATCAGTCTATATTTTACAATATTCATTATAATAGAAATTCTTGTTTCCAGTAAGATATTCTAGAAATTCTGTTTAAATATAATACAAAATTGTGTCACCAATAAACATTTAAAATATGTTCACCTTTAATAAAGTACAGATTTTTTAAAAATATTTATTTATTTGACAGAGACAAACACAGCTAGAGAGGGAACACAAACAGGGTGAGTAAGAGAGAGAGAAGCAGGCTTCCTGTAGAGATGGAAGCCCAATGCGGGACTCGATCCAGGGACTCCAGGATCATGACCTGAGCTGAAGGCAGACTGACCCACCCAGGCCCTAAAATACAGATTTTTATAGAAAATTTACAAAGTTCTCTTTTCTAGTATCCTTAAAACAAAATAATAATTAAGATTTGTAGAGTAGTTTATAATTTACAAACAACATCTAAAAACTATTCCAGTAATAATAGGAAATACTGAGTGAATTTTCTGCAAATCATCAAATATGGCTTATTAGGGATTTTATCAATTGACTTAATGTGATTTAAAAAATTTTATCTATACTAGGATTTACCTATACTATTACTTAAGTATTGTTTCCAAATTCAAGACTTATTTAATTATGCACATGAAAAGTTTAAAAGTATTTTTTCTTATTCTGAATGCCTGCATATTTAAAGGCCGCTTTGTCCAATACTCATGAAGAAACTAGAAGGATGCCAACAAAGAAAACCAGTATTTGCTTTTAATAATAATTCACATAAAGAAACAATACATTTTGAAAGGTACAGGGGGAAAAGGCTATAATAGAAATTTTCTGCTTGCTTCAATTAATTTTATGAACTCTTTTACCTAGTGAACTTATGACAGGCTTTCTTTCATTAGTTTAGAAGAGCTAATTTGAAACTGTAAATGATGAATTACTTAATTCCCATGGTAAAAAAGAGACACCAGTTCTGGTGGATGAAGAAAAAATGGAAAAAAACATTTTCATTCCTAAGATTCTCGACCTTTACCTTAATCTGTTGCAGAAATGATGCCAAATATGTATAAAATGAGGACAGGTATAATTGTATGATGCATTAAAATTCATTGTGGTTTTAATTTGACATAATAAAATATAAATGAAATAAAAATTTGAGAAAAAGAAAACTATGTTACTTAGGTCTTGTGAAAAGACAGTGGATGCTTCCATGATGGTCAAATCCCGGTGGGAATGTGATAGGATCCCTTTCATTTTATTGCAGCTGAAAGCCACAATTCCAGCATAGCCTTTCTGGGCCACTGGTTCTATGTCTGTTTTGGGACATATGAATTCTCCCCAGTATATCCACAAATTCTGGGGAGGATATTGGCAATATTACAGTAGATTATTACTCAGGCATTTATAACCTGGGAAATAACAGAACAATAGCATCAAGGAAGATAAATGGTGTAGAAGAAAATGTACTTTCTTAGAGTATTAATTATTTAGAGAGGCATCTGAGTTGCTCGGTAGGTTAAACATCTGCCTTCTGCTCAGGTCATGATCCCAGAATAAGCCCAGCATCTGGCTCCCTGCTCAGTGGGAAATCTCCCCCTCCCTCCCCTTCTGCCCCCTCCCTCTGCTCATTCTCTGTCTGTGTCTCTCTCAAATAAATAAAATCTTTCAAATAAAAATTTAAAAACACTTAATAATCATATTAAAAATATGTTGTTTGAGCCGGGTTAATGGAGAAACTATGAGTTATTGCCAAAGTGATGGAAAAGCCAATTAGAAAAGAGCCACATGAAGAAGGAATGCCCTGAAGCTATCAATATAAGTGTAGGGGTTGGGAAGTTTCTACATGTAACTGGATCAGAAAAAGTACAGTTAGGACTAACATCAGGTCACTCTTTTGCTCAAAATTCCCTTATTAATAGTTCCTGATTTCACTTGAGTAAAAGCCAGATTCCTTATTGTGATCCAAAAGGTCCCCCAGAATCTGGGTCCATAGTCTGACCGCATTCCCCACTGTCCTCACCCTGGTCCAGTCACAAGGTTCACTAAGTGGGCATAGAATAATGGGTTTGAAGCTTAGAGAAACTGAAAGGGCAGTGTACATTCTTATAGCTATTCAGCATGAAAACCCATTTATGTGTATCTGAACTTTTATAAAACAACAAAAACATCTCTATACCTACATCTAATAATATGATACCATCCTTTAAAAATGATTTTATGTATTTATTTATTAAGAGAGAGCATGCACACTAGCAGGCAGAGGAGCAGAGGGAGAGAAACAGAATCTCAAGCAGATTCCTTGTAGAGTGCTTAAAGTCTGTCATGGGGCTCATGACCCTGGGATCATGATCTGAGCTGAAATCAAGAGCTGGATGCTTAACTGACTGAGCCACCAGGCACCTAATATAATAACAACATCTTTTGTACAAATCAAGATGTTCTTTTTTTGAACTGAGGAGATGCGAGGTCCCAAATAGTCATTCCATCCATCTTTGGGACAGAGTTGCATTGTTTTTCCAGGTTGTGTTAATTACTCTTAAAACTGAGTGACAGTCCCAGCTTACAATTCAGCTATTTAAATCTAAACTGTTAACAACAGCAATATTATAAAATATAATAACAGGAAGAAGAAAAGTGAAGAAAATAGTGGATAGCCACATGCATAGCAATTAGGGAGAAAATATGCTGTTATAGCCTGTATTTCTGTAACTTGTGATGAGATAGTAGGGGCTATTTTGACTTTTTTCCCCCCACTGCACTTCAACATAACCTTTTCCTTAGTTTGGGAGATCCCTGGTAGATGAAACCAAACATATATTTCAATTCAGATTTTTCAATTCTGTACTTCTGGGTTAAAATAGACAATTAAATAATACAATGGATGACAAAGCTAGGAATTCAGATGAACAATATCACCCAACTAATATTTTCTCTGTCTCATTTACAAAAATATCACAAAAATGAGTCTGAAGAAAGACTTCTGAGTAGTTAAGGACAATAGCGTCAGCATAGCTACACATCTCCAAAAATATCTTTCCCAAACCATAAATAAAGCCAAGAGGAAAGTAAATTCTATACGAAACTACACCCTCAGCATAGCATGAAGACAAAGAATGCTGAATCTACAAAATAACTGAATAAAACAACAGCAACAGAAATCACCACATGCCATCCTGCTTTTTCTCACTTTGCAAACCTGCCTCGATCCATTCCTCAGGCTTTGTGGTAAACAAAGGCAGCTCAAGAAGAACTGGGGAAGACAGAAGAAGGAGGCTAATGAGAGGATTTCATTGTGATTTGGAAAATCAAACACTGAAAGGATGAAATCTATTGGGGAAAAAAACCAACAAAAAACAAAAACTGAGAAAATGTTAAGGAAGATCTAGGCATAGAACAGAGGGAAATAATTCTAAGTGTGCTCAATTTAAAAGTCTACTCATTTAAAGGGCCAAACAACTTTTACTTTATTTTATTTTATTTTTATTTTTGCAAAAGGGTAAAGAGAGGGGCAGAGGAGAGGGGCAGAGGGAGACAAAGAGGCAGGCATAACTTTTAAAACACACATGATTTTAAAGGACAAGAATAATGAAATGAGAAATATTTGAATTGTATAACTTCTAGGGAGGAAAAGGCGTAAAAGGAAAAAGAAGACACCATTTGGTAATTGGGTGGTGATGGAAAAAAAAATTAAGGAAAATTTAGAGTCCTGTGAGACAAATAGCAAAATCAAATTGAAGGGCTCTTAGGATTCTTACATATAATACCAAAAGTATAAGTAACAAAAGAAAACATAAGTTAAAATTGGATACCTTCAAAATAAAAACTTTTGTACACGAATGGACATTGTCAAGAAATGAAAAAGATCATCTACAGAATGGGGACAGTATTTGCAAATCTGATATTTGATACGAGTCTAGCTTCCAGAATACAGAAAGAACTCTTACAACTCAGAAAAAAAAAGGAAAAGGCAAACAACTTAGTTATATGATAGGTATAATATTTGAATAGACATTTCTGGAAGATATACAAATGACTGGGTGCCTGTGGGGCTTAGGGATTTAAAGCCTCTGCCTTCAGCTCAGGTCATGATCTCAGGGTCCTGGGATCGAGGCCCGCCTTGGGCTCTCTGCTCAGCAGGGACCCTGCTTCCTCCTCTTTCTGCCTGCCTCTCTGCCTGTTTGTGATCTCTCTCTCTCTGTCAAATAAATAATTAAAATCTTAAAAAAAAAAAAAAAGATATACAAATGACCAACACATACATGAAGGATACTCATCATCAGTAGTCATTAGGGTAATGCAAGTGTGAATCCAAGCCTCCAAGAGGTATCATCCCCTATGGTACTACTACAACTAATAATAATACCAAGAAAATATCAAGTATTGGAAATGATGTGAGAAATTAGAACACTCCTACATTGCTGTTGGGAGTGAAAAATTGTTCAGCCACTGTAGAGAATAGTTTGGCAGCCCCTCAAAAAAGTAAATGTAGAATTGCCTTGTGGTCCTGTATTCCACTCTTAGATATATTCCCAAAAGAACTTAAAACAAGTATTCAAAGTAGTACATGTGCATGGGAACAACCCAAATGTCCATCAGTGGATGAATGGACAAAGCAATTTTGGTATAAACATACAGTACAATCCAACTAATGCCAGTCTTGATGGGATTGGGACAAAGCAACGTATTTGTATTCTACATATTATTTCTTCTCTGAAACAATAAATTAAAAATAAGTTATTACCTAACTACAGTCTCTGAAGATTCATAGTCCAGCCAACAGAGATCAGAAAATCAGGCATAGACTTTTTCTTGCATGAAAACCATATCCAAATTATAGGGATATACTTAAAGGAAGTACTAGGCAGGCATTACAAATAAAGATCTATAGGGGCACATCTGTTTTTCTAGCAATGTTAGAAAAACCCTGCAATTCAAATGAAAGACTAGTCTAGCACAGATGGATTTTACTTTACATGAATTTTGAAAGGCTAGATCTAAAGAATGATTGCAAAAACTTGATAAGAGAAGGGTGTCATATTTGTTTAGTATTAAGGAAAATGCTACCGTGGCTTTAAATGTATTCTGTAAGGGGCAATCAGGGAAAACTGTAGATACAATAATATATAATCTATAGTAAATGTAGGACAAAAGAAAGTAAGAGATAAGCATTATAATGGATCTAGAATCAGAATATATTAAAATATTGGCTTTTTTTTTATATATAAAAACACACATAAAAAACCAACCCATGGCACATGGAAACTTGAGCGGATAGGATAAAAGACACAGTCTATGAAGGCTGCATAGGGAGTCAAATGGTATCAGACTAAATACATAAAAAATAACTTAAAAAATCCAAATGTGAATGGACTAAACAATTCAACAGAAGGCAGACATTGGCAAAACTGATTTAAAAAATGTCATCCAGTTACATGCTATCCACAAGAGACACACTTCATTTCTTATTTTTCTAAAGATATTTATTTATTTATTTGACAGAGAGAGGTAGAGAACATAAGCACAAGCAAGGGGAATGGCAAGCAGAGGGAGAAGCAGACTCCCCACTGAGCAGGGAGACCAATGCAGGGCTCAATCCCAGGACCCCAGGATCATGACCTGAACTGATGGCAGTGGAGACACCCAGGAACCCCAAGAGATACTCTTTAGATTCAAGGACACAAATAGGTTGAGAATAAAAAGATGGGAAACAATATTTCATGCAAACAGTACCCAAATGAGAACTAGAATGGCTATACCAATATAAGCAAAATAAATTATAAGACCAAAATTGTCAGTCCATCTGGAAGACATAAAATTTATCAACATATATGTACCTGAGAACATGGCAGTAAAATACATTAAGCAAAATTGACAGTATTGAACAGATCAGTAGATGATTCAACAATAATAAAGATTCAATATCCACCTTTCAGTGACAGATAGAACAACTAGGCAGAAGAGGAACAAGGAATTATAAGTATTGAATAAGAACATGAGTCAACTAAAACAGAATTTTGTGAAACATTCTAACCAAATACCACCTTTCTCAAAGGCAAATGGAAATCTTGTCCAGGATATACCATACATTAGGCTATAAAAGAAGCCTCAGTACATTTAAAATAATTGAAATACAAAGTGTGTTTTATGACCACAACTGAAAAAAATCAACAATTAAATTTGAGAAAATCACAAATATCTGGAAATTAAACATGTAGTCTTAAATAACCAATAGATCAAGAAAAAATATCAGAGAAAATAAATATAGATTCATAAATAAGAAGGGATTCTGGGTGGATTGGAAATTTTTATAAATTTCTGGAAAGCAGAGAAGAAAGTTTACTTTAGGAAACTACAGTCCTGTATTTGTTTTATGTTTCTGTGTAACCAATTACCAAAACCTTACCAGCTTTAAATGACACGATTTTGTTATCCCAGGGTTTCCGAGTAGGAAGTTCAGACCCAGGTTAGCGGGGTATTACACTCAGGGTCTCCAGAGGATGAAATAGAGGAATCTGCTAGAACTATGACCCCATCTGATCCTCATCTTGGTCCTCTTCCAAACTCAGTTGACAGAGTTCAGTTCCTCATAGTTGTAGTTATGAGGTCCTCAGCAACTAGAGAAGGCTTAACATTTCCTACCATGTGTCCTCTCCATCCCATGGCAATTTTCTTCTTCAAGGTCCCAAAGAAGACTTTTTTCCTGCTTTGAATCTCTTTTTTCAGGAAGGGGCTGATTAGTTCAGATACATCCAAGACAATTTCCCTTTTGATTAACTCAAAGTCAACAGATCCCAGCAGTAAAATCCCAATTTATTCTTTTTTTTAAAAAAAAGATTTTACTTATCTATTTGGCAGAAAGAAACACATCCAGAGAGGGAACACAAGCAGGTGGAGTGAGAGAGGAAGAAGCAGACTTCCCGCTGAGCAGGGAGCTAGAGATGGGGCTCTTTCCCAGAACTCTGGGATCATGATCTGAGCCGAATGCAGATATTTAACGACTGAGCCACCCAGATGCCCCCAATTTATTCTTGATACCCTCTCATATTCAAAGGGAGGAGATTATGCAGAACATGTATACCAGGGAGCAGAAATCTTGGGGGTCATTTTAGAATTCTATTATCACAAGGTCCAATTGCAAAAGGAGAAAGGACACCAGAATTGGGGGTCTAAGGATAGCCAACAGAATCACAGGCTGGACGACTAAAACAAACATTAATTTGTTTAATACGTGTGAGTTTGTGTATTTTATTCTTTAATTCACTTATAAGATGAGGTCAACTGAACTTATTTCCTAAGTATCAATCTAATTATTTGTAGAACAGTAATTAAGCAACTCTTATTGATTTGAAATTACTTATATGTAATATATTAAGTTTCCCATGCAACAAATGCTATTTTTGACTTTTACATATCTATTATTGATGTGGAAAACGACTATTTGCCTTTTATAATATTTTTATAATATCTGTTAGATCTAACCAATTTACATATCACTAATTATATATGTTTCCTAATTTGGGGGGGGTTTGTCCTCTTCTTTCAGAAAAACCTTATGATAAAAAGAACATATTGTAAAATTCCCTCTGAAGGTGACATTGGTTTTATTTGTATTTATGTAATAAACAATAAACTTGAGAAGCTCTGATACATTTATAATACAAATATTTACCTTCTGAGGTCTATTTTAAAAGTCTTCCCATATAATGTTTTTTCCATATACTTTCCACGGATATCTTGATTCTTGCAATAGAAGATAACTTGCAACAATCCTAGTTTCAGTGATCTCAGAGAAGGGGGAGTATTTTTGCAGTCAAGCATTTTGATTCAGATATACTAAGAAGTAAAGACTGGAGCTCAATGTAGGCCTTCATCCCAGGACCCTGCGATCATGACCAGAGCCAAAGGCGGATGCTTAACAGACTGAACCACCCAGGTACCCCAAGAAGTCAAGATTGTTTAACAAAGTTCCTATTCATATAGAATTGGTGAGATAACTGTGCTAATCAGTTTACTACTAGCCTGGTGCCTACAAGATTTAAACCTGGGAAAGCCATCTTCCAAGACAGAAAATGGTAGCCAAAGACAAGGTTCTTGTCCACTCTGCCCCAAACACACGTACCCATGCAGCCCAATCGTGAGACTTAGATTGACAAACATTATTAGCAATGATACACTATTATTGTTGCCACCTCTGTTGCCATTACTGGGGCCGAGTAAAGAGACTATAATATAGTTGTATCCTGACTTCCATCTCAAAATGGTTAGTTGGACTTGTCATTTCATTCATACCCTTGATTGTTTACTTGAACCACAATCGCCAACTGGACTAATTAGAAGTTATAGTGTATTGATAGCTCCTTCAAAAATCTGTTGAAATTGACTTCATATATGAAATTTAAAAACCTGATTTTTACACTTAGTTTTCTATAGGCTAAAGACTACTACCTTTGTAATTAATTGAGGCATCAGACATTTTAAAACCATTTTGATAAATGCATAATTGCTAGCTTATCTCTTGTTAATGGTACTAAATTTAGAAACTGGAGTTAAAAACTAAGTAATAGGTATTGAAATGAAGCATTAATTTGGAATTATTTATCATCAAATCTTGGTCATATTAATGATTATACACCATATTTTTCCATAGTCTCATAAAGGCTCGTAAAGCTTGAAAAATAATTCATGTTGTTTGAGAATCATGAAACTTAAACTCAGTGTGATATTTTATCACAACTGAAAGGTATCCTATACTATTAATAAAGGAGCTCTATCACTGACCTACTTAACTGACACTATCCAACAAATTTTTTGATTGAGATTAATAGTCACTAATGTTAAAACTTATAAATAGGTTAAATTTCAATGCTAATGCTAATGAATTTGTATTGTAATTAAAAATGCCTTCATCAGTGATATGTAAATTCATACTGTCACTTTTGGATTCTAATAAAATGGTACTAAATGTGATAGCTGAATACTTCTACATTTATTGAAATAATTATTAATTACTTCTTTAATAGTAAGCCATTTCAGCTTAATCTGTAAATTGAACATTAAAAAGTAATTTCAAGGTGATTCTGAATTGATATACATATTTAACAGTTTCACATTACATTGTTGTATGTTTTACAATTTGTTAAGTTTTATATCCAATTTCAAGACTTTTGAATCACAATTAGATAAGGAGAGAGTGTATTATAAATATATATTATGAATGACTGAGCTAGTTTTTTAGTAGAACCTCTTGAATTTCTTAAAGTTCTAAAAAAGTATAATAACAATGTAGGGGCGCCTGGGTGGCTCAGTGGGTTAAGCAACTGCCTTCAGTTCAGGTCATGGTCTTAGGAACTGGGTCTCAGGGTCCTGGACCTGGGCCCTGAGTCAGGATCCCTGCTGGGGGGGGGGGGATCTGTTTCTTCCTCTCTCTCAGCCCCTCACCCTGCTTATATGCTCACTCTCTCTCTCTCAAATAAATAAATAAAATATTTTTATTAAAAGGAAATATATAACATTTTTATTAGTCCTTCTTGCCTGGAAAATTCATTAGATTTATAGAATATGAAAAATCTTTTAAAATCCTGATCCTCAGTTAGTAGGTCTACAGCTAATGTCAAAGAAAAGATAGGAAATTTCTTTTTTTTTTTTAAGATTTTATTTATTTATTTGACAGAGAGAAATCACAAGTAGGCAGAGAGGCAGGCAGAGAGAGAGGAGGAAGCAGGCTCCCTGCTGAACAGAGAGCCGGATATGGGCCTCAATCCCAGGACCCTGAGATCATGAACTGAGCTGAAGGCAGAGGCTTTAACCCACTGAGCCACCCAGGCGCCCAAGATAGGAAATTTCGTACCATTTTATTTCTTATTCTTTTTTTTTTTTAAGATTTTATTTATTTGACAGAGAGAAACACAGCCAGAGAGGGAACACAAGCAGGAGGAGTGAGAGAGGGAAAAGCAGGCTTCCCGCCGAGCAGGGAGCCCGATGTGGAACTCGATCCTGGGTCTCCAGGATCATGACCTGAGCTGAAGGCAGTCACTTAACCAACTGAGCCACTCAGGTGTCCCGCATTTTATTTCTTCTTAAGGTAAGTTTTACATATGGTAAAATGAACAGATTATAAACATATCATTCAATTACTTTATAAATATATTCATTTGCATGCCAGACACCCCATCAGATACACAATGTGTCCATCTCCAAGAAGTCAATTTTCACCCTTCCAGTTATTCACTGTTCTATCTTCTATCCCAATAAATTTGTTGTAGCTGTTCTAAAACTAAAAAAAAAAGGGGGGGGGAAGAGAAAGAAAAAAAGGAATCATATAATATTAAGTCTTCAACATCTTTGTTCCTTCATTCAACATAGTATTTTGAAATTTATCAATATTACATAATCAATGTATATCAGTAGTCACTGTTTTGTTTTACATCATTTTATAAATATACTAGTGCTTATTTATTCCCATTTTAATAGACATTTTGGTCATTTACAGATTTGGAGTATCATGTACAAGTGCTTTCAGTGAGGTCAGGGGAGATAGATGTTTAAATTTATAAGAGGTTAATCTTTTTATACTCCTCTAAGAAAAGAATAAAACTTCCAATTGCTGGGGCGCCTGGGTGGCTCAGTTGGTTGGGCGACTGCCTTCGGCTCAGGTCATGATCCCGGAGACCCGGGATCGAGCCCCACATCGGGCTGCCTGCTCGGCGGGAGGCCTGCTTCTCCCTCTCTCACTCCCCTTGCTTGTGTTCCCTCTCTGGCTGTGTTTCTCTCTGTCAAATAAATAAATAAAATCTTAAAAAAAAAAAAAAAACTTCCAATTGCTTTATACTGCAGTCAATACATGGTGTTGTCAGGATTTTAAATGTTAATCATTCAAGTGGTTTTGAACTAGTATTTTATCTTGATTTTAATTTTCATTTCTCTAAGTTTTAATGCCTTTGAGAAGTATTTTATGTGCTTGCTCTCCATTCATATCTTATTTTTTGAATTGCCTATTCACATATTTCCTTCTTTGTTTTGTCTTGATTTTTTGCAAACAAAATTTTACATAGTCTAGATACATGTCTACTGTCATATGTATGTATTTTCGATATTTTGTCCCAGTCTCTGGATTGTATTTTCATTTCCTTGTCTTTTGATGAGCAGAAATGTTAAATTCTAAAGAAGTCTAAATTGTTATCTTATTAGTTTCGTGGTCATCAGTTATGTATCCTCTGATATAACCTTTGCCTTCCCCAGTTTGATGAAGATATTAGTTCTGTGTTGTGTTCTGGAAACTTTATAGATTTACCCTAATATTTAAGTTTACATTTTCTAATTACTTTGTTATATATTATGAAGAAAGGGTTCAGATTCTTTTTTCCCCCATGTGTTTATACAATTGTTTTAGCCCCATTTGTGGAAAGGTTGTTCTTTTCCACATTGTCTTCCTTTCATGATGATAAATCAAATGGCTATATATGGGAGTCTATTTTTCAAGTTTCTACTATGATGGATTGAACAATATATCCATATGCAAATACTACAAACCTTTTTCAGCGTTGTTCTATGTAAGGGCTCATCACACAGTGTGAGTCCTTCACCTTTGTTCTAATTTTTAGAGATTACTCTAATTATTTAGGTTTTTTTGCTATAATCAGCTTATGGAGTTCTACCAAAAAAAAAAAAAAAGAAAGAAAAAGCCTGTTCAGTTATAGATTGGGATTTAGATAAATTTATAGATCATTTGGGAGAAAATTAACATCTTAAAAATAATGTCTTCCCGTCCATCAACATGGAATATACCTCCACTTATTTAGATTTTCTTTAATTTCACTCATTGGTAACTTAATTCTAAATGCGGTGTAATAAATTTCTGTACAAATTTTCAGATCTCACACATCTTTTGTTTAATTTATTTATCAGTGTTGTGTATACTTTGTTACTGTTGTAAATAGCATGGGTTTTTAAATTATTTTTCACTTGTTTGCCAGTAGTTTATAAAAACACCAATGATTTTTGTATACTTGTTACTGTCCTCGTATTTCAAGAATGTAGCAAAGAGCAAGATGGTCAAAGTCCAGAGGAGGGCATTTCTGATTACTCATGGTATACTGACTAGTAGGACTCCCCAGGAGTCTTAATTTTAAGGATAAACTGTTTTGTATGACTTTTTTTGGATTATCACAGTTAACCTCCCAATAGTATGTCAGCTGTATTCTACTTCTCACTTCTTGTCCTTTCTAGTAGTTTTTTATGCATTCCCTTTACATGTTATAAATCCCATAATACATTGATACTATCTTTGAACAATTAATCAATGATCTTTAAAGTGATTTAAAAAAGCAAAAAGCCCCATCGTATGTATTTACCTACATAGTGTCCTTTTGCTCTTCAGAGAAGAGATTTAAGTTTGCACATGGTATCAATTCCTGTCGATCTAAAGAAATCCCTTTATCGTTGCTCCAAGCTTAAATTAAAGTCCAAATATGCTGGTGATAAACCCTCTCAGCTATTGTTTTTTTTCTGAAAAAGAATCATTTTGCCATTAACTTTTGAAAGAAATTTTCAGAGAGCAGAATTCTGGGTAGGCAGCTGCATATGTGTGTTTCCTTACATTTCTTAACGTGTATTTTTCCATGTTTTCAGATTTGCAAATGCTTTGTATATCTGAAAAGGTTATTTCACTCATGTCTTTGAAAGATATTACCTCCAGGTAAAGAACTCTAAGCTAACAATTCCAGCTTTCTTTTAGTAGCTGAAAGATGTTACCTATACCCATGCATTTCAATTACAGCAGTTTAGTTAGATAACATGCCTCTCAACAACACTCTTAAAATTTCAGTTACCACAGTATACTGTGAGTAATTTCATAAGGTGCAAATATTGCTTCTAGCTCTTCGTACACATGTAGCTATGTAAATAACAGCATCATGATTGCTGTTCAATCATGTCACTGATTTCAAATTCTGCTGGTGACTGCCACTGTGCATTTTTTTTCAGTTCAAACACAGGGGAAAAAGTATATTTTCTTCCCAGTGTCTCTCAGTGATACACCTATCTGATATTTTAGAACAATGGGTAATCAAAGGAGGAAATTGGCCAAAGAAGATGGAAGTCAGCAAAGAAATGAAAAGTGATACAATGTTGAGAGTGAAATTCAAATGAAACATACAATGAGTCCTGGAAGAAATAGCTGATTTGGGGATGTTGACACTACCTTCCTTCAAAAAACTCTAGATGTGCAGCTAGAGGAATTTAAAAAAAGCCAATTTACTGATGTAATGAAGAAACTGTTTTTGAAAAAAAGGATGACATGTCAGCACTGCCTTGTGTTTATTTCATTCTTATTTTTAATGGATTCTAACTAAATATAATCTTATGATTGTAATAAAAATTTTATTACTTTGTCACTGTGCTGAAGAATACAATCTCTTTTATTTATTTCTAGAATATGATCATTTAGAAGAAATTTTAAATACATCAAACCAGATGTACAGTTTTCGGTGTGGACAAAAATGATTTTTATATGCATGAAATAATCTTTCTATGGTGAAAACAACTTTTCTATGCCCCTCCAAGCACAATACACTATCTTTTCTCCTTCATGGTCATTTTGGTAAGTGTTCTCCCTCATTCATAAATCATTCAAAAATCTTTTGTTGTAATAATGGCTTATCAAATCACTTGTTCACCTCTGCATGTTAAATATGTCATTGCTAATCAGGGGCTTTGACTTTAAACTTTCAAATATCTTTGATTTAAACTTTTTTTTTTTACCTGGAAGCTTGCTATGTGAAATGCATTTTTTCTGTATTTTACTGTATATTTTGGTTTGTTAATTTTACTTAGAATTAAGCATTACTGAAAAAAAAAGAATTAAGCATTACTGAGAGTGTGTGTGTTTCATTAGTACTAGAAACATAAAAGAAAAGAAAAACTAATGTGTTATTCCTTCTTTCACAGAATCTTCTGAAGGAAAAATTTGCATATCATTTTTAAGAAAATTCTTATTAGTTTGTTTGTTTTGGAGAGAGCATGAGTGAGCAAGAACAGAGGCGAGTGGAAGAGGGAGAGGGAGAGAGAGAATCCTAAACTGGATTCATGCTAGGTGCTCTATCTCACAATCTGGAGATTATGTTCTTTCCAAAATCAAGAGTCCAACACTCAACTGGCTGAGCCACCCTGGTGCCCCATTGAAGGCATACTTTAATTAGAAGATACCCAATGATAGGGGTACCTGGGTGGCTCAGTTGGTTAGGCAACTGCCTTCAGCTCAGGTCATGATCCCTGAGACCCAGGATCAAGTCCCACATTGGGCTCCCTGCTCAGCAGGAAGCCTGCTTCTCCCTCTCTCACTCCCCCTGCTTGTGTTCCCTCTCTGGCTGTGTTTCTCTCTGTCAAATAAATAAAATCTTAAAAAAAAAAAAAGAAGATACCTAATTATAAGTTGGGAACCACAGTCAGATGACACATTTTCATAGGTAAGATTTGTCTGCAGGCTAAAAATTCTATAAGAACTTTGGCTCTGTCATTTATAGTTTTAGAGAGAGGGTGTATTTTTCTCATGCATATGAAATTTGCATTTTTTTCACTGCAGCCTCTTATTAACACTTCTCGTGTCCAGAAATATTTATCTTTAAATGATTCCAGAGGGAATGGGGAACCAACTTAATGAGTATTGAAAGTTCCCTTCAGCGGCTTTCAGTGCAAACTTCCTAAGCAGTAAGTAGTTGAACATCTTAATGATTGTTCTCAGCAAAAACATTCAGATGACATCATTTAACCAAACCTAGGACAATCTAAATCCTATAATAACAATATAGGAATAAAAATATAGGGAATGTTGTACCTAACTACAGGGTATGATATAAAAAAATAATTTCCTGGGTGCTTTTGTCTTAAAGATTGATAACTGAGATAACAGCCAGTTTTCCCAACATTTATTTATTTAGCTTATTCTGTTTGCAGTGCTGGCTGATGGAGAATATATACAGGAAAAGAGATGTGGATTCTGTTCCCATTAAAGATTTTGATTATGTGATGGTGTAAGGTATAAAGTAATAAGGGTTATGAGAGCTATATTAATGAAGTAGTATGGAAAATTAGAAAAAATAAGTGAAGTCTGATGATAAGTAAATAAAAAAGACCTTGTAGAGTTGTTTGAACTTCTTCAAAACGACAAGGAGGGATTATGCTAAGATACAGAAACCTGATCTGAGACCAACGTGGAAATGGGGAATATGATAAAGCGAGGTGTGTATAGGTACCAGACAATAGATAACTTTGACCTGCCTCTCCTGCCGCCAGAGAAAACATGTATTAGAGGGAATAAAGAACATAACTGAAAATTTAGGTAGTAATCAGATTGTAGAAGAACTCCATCTTCTATATGTCCTAGGGACTTGGATTTGATTCAAGAAAGGCTAGATCAGGGGTGCTTGGCTGATTAGGGCACATATTAGGCACATGACTCTTGATCTCAGGGCTGAGTTCAAACCCCATGTTGGGTGTAGAGATTACTTTAAAAAGTGGGAAAAAAAATAGATCAGCTGACTTTTGAGGTGGGAAGTACTATAATCAGAACTGTGCTTTAGAAAACTGAATCGAAACCATCGTAGAGGACAATGTGAAAGGCAGCAACTGGGTAGACCGAGATCACATTCATCTATGTGGACTTTATGTTATCATTCATTTTCTAACATTTTTTATCTTAATTTTAAGGTTCAAACTCCATTAGAAAACAAGTTGGCAGTTCATAATTAAACTGCTGGGTGTTTTTCCTTCTTACTTATTTGATTAAAGAAAAGCAATGCAGATCTATAGAGCTGCTTTATTGCTCTGATAGGAGAATAAATCATGGGCAAGACATCAGAGAGTGTCTGAAAGATTTCCCC